>RQTK01001033.1:17593-110571 GCA_003991915.1 Elysia chlorotica | reverse complement strand
TTATTATCATTATTATTATTATTATTATTATTATTATTATTATTATTATTATTATTATTATTATTATTATTATTATTATTAGTAATATTATTGTTAGTATTATTATTATTATTTTTGTTATTATTATTATTACTATTATTATTATTATCATCATCATCATCATCATCATCATCATCATCATCATCATCATCCTTATCACCATAATCATCATTATCAACATCATCATCATCATCATCCTCATCATCATTATCATCATCATCATCACCATCATCATTATCATCAAATTTTTCTCAAGGTAATTCATATTTGGCTTATTCATCTTCTAGAAATTAAAACAAATGTTAATTACTTTTAAGGTTATAAACATAACAGGAAATAAACATGCATTCTTTATTAAAACAATGTCTGCCTTACGTCGTGTGAGTGACATGTCTGTGTCTGAGTGCACGACGTATAGTCGTAGGGGTCTAAACACTTTGGGCAGGTAACACCCCGAGCTGTAGATATTGACAGAGGGTTCAGAAAATTGTACACCTTTTGGCGAGTTTATGATAATGCAAACACAATATATGTAACCTTAATTTAAGTTAGTACAATGTATTACTCCAAGCTAGCTCTTTTTCGTTGTTTACACCACAAAAAATGATCACTTTGCTACAACAACCAACACCATTAAAATACCGGCTACCACTACTACTACTACTACTACTAGTAGTAGTAGTAGTTAGTAGTAGTAGTAGTAGTAGTAGTAGTAGTAGTAGTAGTAGTAGTAGTAGAGAAAACAACCAAATCAATATAAACTATGGATAAGAGTTTAAAGCTTAAAAGCTTAAAGCTTAAAAGTAAATCCTCCTTTTTTTACATTAAACCTTTTATTTATTTTTGATTCGTATTATATTATATTATATTTTTCAATGCTGTTATAAAAGTCGAACCAAGCGTTTTTCAATTATGATTATTTGTAGACATGGGGCAGAGATGGAGCATCATGACCGTGTTTTTATAATATCCAGCCAGCACGCCATGCCAGAGCCGAGAATCACGATGTCAGTGGTTTAAGTTTGGAGACATGATGCGCTCTGCTCCTGAGAAGTCACGAAGACAGCCCGTCATGTAAGTAGATCACTGCAAACTTGCGTGCGGTTAACGTCCCCGATTGTACGCATGGCGACTGTCATCCGGCATGATAGAGCTACCCTTAGGTAATGCTGGAATGATTGGATCTATAAAAGCTTGGGACGCTAACATGTGACACAAAAGTTACATCTCTGTGAGTCTTGTCTTCTGGTTTAGCTAACCACCACAGACTTGTTCGAAAAACTCAATATGCAGCGCCTTTTTCTCTTTCTTGTTGGTGTGACCACTGCCCTTGCAGGTTAGTTCATTTGGGCAATATATAAGTGCAGAACAGTATTATGATATTATGCCTCGAGAGCGTTTATTTAATTAGTGATGTTATAAATATATCATATTTGTAGTGGTAGCAGTAGTAGTAGTAGTAGTAGTAGTAGTAGTAGTAGTCCCAAATGAACTAACCTGCAAGGGCAGTGGTCACACCAACAAGAAAGAGAAAAAGGCGCTGCATATTGAGTTTTTCGAACAAGTCTGTGGTGGTTAGCTAAACCAGAAGACAAGACTCACAGAGATGTAACTTTTGTGTCACATGTTAGCGTCCCAAGCTTTTATAGATCCAATCATTCCAGCATTACCTAAGGGTAGCTCTATCATGCCGGATGACAGTCGCCATGCGTACAATCGGGGACGTTAACCGCACGCAAGTTTGCAGTGATCTACTTACATGACGGGCTGTCTTCGTGACTTCTCAGGAGCAGAGCGCATCATGTCTCCAAACTTAAACCACTGACATCGTGATTCTCGGCTCTGGCATGGCGTGCTGGCTGGATATTATAAAAACACGGTCATGATGCTCCATCTCTGCCCCATGTCTACAAATAATCATAATTGAAAAACGCTTGGTTCGACTTTTATAACAGCATTGAAAAATATAATATAATATAATACGAATCAAAAATAAATAAAAGGTTTAATGTAAAAAAAGGAGGATTTACTTTTAAGCTTTAAGCTTTTAAGCTTTAAACTCTTATCCATAGTTTATATTGATTTGGTTGTTTTCTTAATGTGTGACATCATCAACTAAGCTATATCTTGGACGGATCCCAAAATAACTTCTGACAATCTTACATGCTACCATTCAGAGGCAGTCGATTTGGAATTTTTGGATATTTTTCCACAGTGGTAAAAGTAGGCTTTTAGTGAAAATGGCTGAACAATATTTGCCGTTTGAGGGATTAGAACCCTCGACTTGTTGATGCAGCGGCACCGAATCGCGTTGCCACTCAACGAGAGCATGGCTTATACCACTGGACCACAACGCTTCATAAAATATTTACATACAGAGATAGGGCGGAGATAACAAGACTTCTGCTTCCGTCGGTAACGTTAATATTATGGCGCACATCCACCAGTAGAGGACGGGATCTGTTTTACACAATTTTCATATTACTCTTGGATATGTATTTACGTATTTTACAACCAATTTATTAAAAAGGTAGAAAACACAAGCTTCTGTAATGATAGTCCTTTATTGCCTGCTGGTTATTTCTGTTAACTTGTCGACCATGCACCATATTTTCACTAATATTTTCAGTAATTGACTCATAAAAATGAAACAGAGTATGGATTCTAATACACGACAATAATGTAACTCCTTCTATCTCTCGCACATTCAACTTGCCTAAGATTATCGGATAAGATAAAGTCGTAACGGACATGTTACTTAGCCTATTCCAACTCGACTGTGTTCCCCATGTGATTCTTTAACTGCAACTGGCCGTTCGCATAGTTTGACCCTTTAAAGACTGTAAATCGTCCGTGTTTAAACCACTCAGTATTTCCTTTCATAAGTTGAATGATTCTTCACAAAAGCTGCAAAGCGTTGTGTACCGAGTGGTAGATTTTCATCTCTGGGGAACAAAACTGATTAACTTAACACTCGACGGATTCTCTGCTTTCAATATATTTTACTCTGTTAGCCTTAAAAATGATTTGGAAAAAAACCTATAAAAATAGACAGAAATACAAAAAACAACGCTCAAAGACACAACATACAAAAGCAAAATAAAACAATACAAAAACAAAACAAAACAATACAAAACCAAAATTATCGTTAGGAATGAATGTCATTTGACAGCCATTATATAGGTAGTTCAAAAAAAGTAGTACCTATGGTGTTAACTCCACAAAGGGACTGAAAGAGAGATTCTTTTTTTTCCCAAAACACCCATTTTTAAATGTTTCAATCTTTGTGAAACAAGCCATTTAGGTATCCATTATCTATGACTTGGTATTTTAGTATCTTACCAACAAGTCCGTGACTGTAAAAATTCCTGTCATTGAATATGATAGGATATTACATGTTTGTTTTCCCTACAGCATAACCCTCGTGGTGCTATCTAAATTTGTCTTAATGCACGACCTTATTGAAACTTTTCACATGCTGAATGTCTGAATCAGTAAAGGTCTTCAACAAACAGTTTGGACTAAATTTGTTTAACTAAACTGATGGTAAAAACATGTGGTTAGTGCTTTATTTCAGTTAAAATGAAGCAATTTTTTGAATTGAAGAAGCAAATTCAGAAACGCGACGTTTTCATTTATGGGTATGTTTACAATACTGAATTTGTTGTTGTTTATTCATGAATGAATCGTAAGCCAAATTGTTCCATCCTTTTATTAGTTTCTTCACATTAAAATAAGTAAACATGCTTTTTCGTGCCAAATTCCACGAGCTTCTGCAGTTTGCTTTTTCTAAAAACTTGGTCTGAAACTAACTTAAGCAAATTCACAGTAGTAACTAATTCATAAAACATTTCACTTGTGGGTATATTTCCCAAATTAAATTTGTTTATGTTTCACAATGAATTAATCGAAAGCCCATGTCAATGTTTTTCTTTATTTTGAATAACGTTAGTATCTTTATAGATACAGTTTAATCACAAATAAGTATGTTCTTAGGTTTAAAAGTATGCGTAATCTAGCAAGCTCGTGCAATTTGTAGTTTTTAATATAGAGAGGCGGAATGGGTTTGTCTATGTCGTGACAGGGGACATTACACCTGTAAATGCCTTCGGTGCGAACAAAATTACTCAGTGCACTCCCTTCTTTTTTTTTCCTCACGGACTTTCCTCACTATGAGACTTAGAAACTAAGTCCATTTCAGTATTGCAGTACTTTCAGTTTTTCTCTATGCTATTTAAGAGTAATAACTGTAGCATTATCAGCATCAAGAAGTGCTGTGTCGGTTGGCGTTGGGTCCACGAAACTCCACATCTCTCTGTGCTGGCACATTTCACGATCAATCGATCAATCACTTTACCTCCACCGATCCTCCAAGTCGCCCCACCTCTTTTCTCTCTATCTACCCCTCGCTCTCTTTCCGTACATCTTTCCAATTTTAATGACGTTTTCTAAATTATGTATTTTCATGACATATCCTAAAAGTAACTATGCTTGTTGCAATCTGCTTCTACTGAGGAGATTATTCATCTGCCTGCTTCTATTTAGACACTTTCATTTGTCTTCTTTGTCGTCCATGAGACTTTGAGCACTCATTATAAACCGTATCTCTGTTCTTGTAATTCGTCTCTAAATAGATTTTTGCTCATGTCCAAGTATCGCTGCCGTGCATAAGGACTAGATCTTATGTAGCATTTCACCGTTGTTTCACAATGTCCTAGTTTTTTTTGTTGTTGTTGTTTTTGTTTTGTTTTGTTTTTTATTTAGTCAGAATAATAAAGTTTAATTTTCTGAAAAATCAATTTGGCCTGTTTGTCTTGTCTTTCATTTTTCGTTTTCCGTTATCATCGCCCCCAAGTACTTGAATTTTTCCATTTTCCGTAACTCATTATGTCCCAACTTCCAACTTTCATGACAGGACACCATAGTTGTCTCGGTTTCCTTCAGTTCAAAAGCCATGTCGAATTTTCACGGTTTTCTTTTTAGTTTAAGCTATGTCCAATTTTCTCGCTTTTTCAAGAGTATTATTTGTAGATAATTTCATTCTCTGCTGTGAGGACGGTGAGATATGCGTATATGTTGCTGTTTATGATATGATCGCCCATTGTAGTCTGCCTTACCCTTAATTGATCGTATAACGTATTCACTGTATAATGATTGGGAAGAGATTTGGAGTTAGTACTAAACTATGTCACACCTCTTGCGATATTTGCTAGTAATTTCTTTTTTACATTTTATAATTTAGCACTGCGATGGAAAAGTTGAAAATTTTATTTTAAAATCTCTATTATTTACGTGTTGATCGAAATTTTTTTTAATTCTTATTTTGTGGTCTGATAAACTAAGAAAAAACAACCTACACTGTTTTCCTATATCTCAAAACAAGAAATGCGACGATTCGTTTTTTCTCTCTCCCCCCCCTCTCTCTCTCTCTCTCTCTCTCTCTCTCTCTCTCTCTCTCTCTCTCTCTCTCTCTCTCTCTCTCTCTCTCTCTCTCTCTCTCTCTCTCTCTCTCTTTTGATTTAACGTTTCAAGAGCGGGATCCCGGAAACTTGGTCAATCACCAACTGACGCCGAACAGAGGATATCTGGTATTCTCGTGCCGAACCCATGAGCCGCAAGGTGGATCGAGCGCCCAAAGGAATTCCATCTCCAGACCTCCTGCATTAATTGAGACCGACGCTCCTTACCTGATTGTGCCAAGTCAATGCCGGTGTAGCACGCCACAGAGTCCACCTGGCGGCCGCCAGACAGACTCAGAGAGTATCTGTGGCGGCCGCCAGAAACACTCTATTTACGCGAAAAAGACTCTAATTTTTCTGTAGATCTAGCGGGGGCGTGGGTGACTGAATGCTAGATCTAAGTTAACAAAATTTTGGCGGAGTTGAGCTTTTCACGCATTCTGGATCGTCTAAATTGAGTTTCTATTAGTTGCGATGCATAATTATGGCCGTGAAAGCTTAAGACGTATGCACAACTTTAAAAAAAGATGTTTTTTTAATACATTTTCAGTTCTTTGGCTCAACAAAAAAGTCAGAGTCGGTTTCGCGTAGATAGAGTGTTCCTGGCGGCCGCCACAGATACCCGAGAGTGCTCTTGGCGCTCGCCAGACAGACTCCTTAGTTTGTCTGGCGGCCGCCAGGCAAACTCTGAGTAGCCCTGGCGGGCTGGTCAGGGTGGCGTGCTACACCGGCCTGTGGACTGGTTGTGTGCAAATTATTCAACTCATTAATTATTAGCCTACCTTCGAACGCACGCTCCGACGATTTGCAAGAACTACAGATCTATTTCCTTTTTTTTTTTAATTCCACAATGGTCAAGAAAAGTTGTATCCCGTTGTTGTTGTTATTCTATTTTGTTTTTGTTTTTTTGTTGCCTTTTTCTTTGTTTTTTTGTGCTTTGTTTTTTTTTCCATCCACGTCTTGAATGATGATCATAAATGCAGCCTATTAATGATTTGTGCAGATAAATGTCTTTAGAGACAATTATTTATTGAAACCACGAAATGAGGTAAATAAGGAGCAATCTTCGATTTAAAGTCCCCCTGAAGCTGTTATTATAGAAGCACTAATGGTTGATGCTCCTGCAAATTACGAGAGCCTCAGTATCTATAACCCTGTTGTAAAAATAAGTGAAAACTTTGTGTCAAAATAATGAAAAGAAAAGTGAGATTAGAAACTGAATTGTTATGGCTCTAAAACCAATCACATTCGTTCTCATACTTCTCTTCATTTGTGGAAAAAATCGTCCGCTGAACCTCAGTCTTTCTTCCTTTTTTTTTCTTCTTTATCTCTTGAGTAGTTGAAGTAATTACGCATCTTACCACGTATAATATTACCAATGCTTTTTATCCATTGTACACAAACTAATTACAGTTATCAATAATTTTGATAACATAGAAAGAATAAAGTTGAGTAGTAGGTATTTATAGAGTTTAAAAGATGTTCAAGGAATATTGCAGTTTGCGGTGAATCTGTAATGACTTCCTCGTTTAACGAACGGAACTGACGTTTTCTGTTAGCCAGTTATTCGCATATCTTTACTTGTCTAGGTGGATATAATATCTAGAAAGATATATAAAATTATATATATCTGTGTTTAAAAAAGGTATCGTTGACATTCAAAAACTACTCATGGCCCCATCATCAGTTATATTGCAGTTGTAAACTAAGCTTATAATCTAGGCCCGACATGAGACCATGTACTAACTGTAAAAAAAGAGGGGGGGGGGTGATTTAAAAAGTTTTTTTTTCCAATGTTATTATATCATACACTCTTGTAAAGACTTACATTACAGTAAGGGTATAGATTGACATCTAATTCTTTTTTTCCCTTTTATATAGATAAATAACTTACTCTCAATGATAAATACTTCTATCGTTACATAAGTGAATGGATGAGTGGTTCTGTTTAATTATATTCGCCTTTATGTGACAAATGCTGCCTGTAGTGTACATTATCCCACCAGAGACTAAAAAAAGGTCAAGGAACCCAGAACTGTGTAAACTAGCTGTATGTAGATTAACATGACGGTGGCATACCGCCAGTTCGTGGTCTGCAGTGTTGGCACTGTCTGAGTCACCCACCCCTTCCCTCTCCCCGCCCGTCACACTCCATTCACTCTCTGCCAGCTTGACGAGAGTCCCCCCACTTTCCGTTTCGCCCTTGTGGCGACACACGAGTACACGAGTCTAAATCTAGACATTCTGTGCACCAGAATCTGCCCTAGTGCCTGGTTCTCGAGTAGCGACTCTCTCTCTATCTCTGGGGGCCCCTTCATTCTAGGATCAAGGTCCTAGGCCCTACATGCTTTAAATTCCCCAGCCAAGGGTATGTTGTGTGCTGTGCCAACTGCGATATTTGTTATTTCATTACTGGCAGCACCAGAATTTGAAAGCGACGTATGACGTTTCTGTTAAAAACTGTATCGGATAACTTAAATTTAACCGGAGAGCTTTAGAAGGTAAGCATCACTGTGTAGCAAAAATTGTAAGCAATAATAATGATGGAACAGTACTGGATCTAGCTAGATGTTAACTGTCATTTAATCACAGTATGCTATTGCCAGACTCCGTCTTTTCCCTCAATATTACAGTCTAAGCGAAAGTGGAAGTTGTATATATATATATACTTTTTTTTAAAGGCAAGAACAAAAGATGATTGGACAATACTCATCAAACTACCAGGATATATATATATATATATGGTAGTTTGATGAGTATTGTCCAATCATCTTTTGTTCTTACATTCTAAGCGAAAGTGGAAGTTGTATATATATATTACCCTCAACGCAGAAAAAACACGAAGTCTGTCGTCGAAGAGGGATCCTCGTTAGGCACGTAGGGTGTGTTATGTTAGAAGATAAGCCCTTTCTTACTAAACAAAGCAATGCAATTTATTAGAATATTAGTTCTCGAATTTAAAGAGGTGAAGAAGAGAGAGAGAAATAGATAGATTATTACAGTCTAAGCGAAAGTGGAAGTTGTATATATATATTACCCTCAACGCAGAAAAAACACGAAGTCTGTCGTCGAAGAGGGATCCTCGTTAGGCACGTAGGGTGTGTTATGTTAGAAGATAACCCCTTTCTTACTAAACAAAGCAATACAATTTATTAGAATATTAGTTCTCGAATTTAAAGAGGTGAAGAAGAGAGAGAGAGAGAGATAGAGAGAGAGAGAGAGAGAGAGAGAGAGAGAGAGAGAGAGAGAGAGAGAGAGAGAGAGAGAGAGAGAGGGAGAGAGAGAAAGACAGAGAAAGATAGAGAGAAAGAGATAAAAAAGAGAGAGAAAATTATGGAGGACGGCAAGCAAAAAAAAAAAAAGAAAGAGAGAGAGAGAGAGAGAGAGAGAGAGACTGACCAGCAAAAAGACAGCTCTAGGGAGAGAGGGAGGGGTAGGGAGGAGGGATGACGCCTTGCTGTAACTGGTAGGGAAACTGGAAGAGTCACCAGGTAATAGGAAGACAGACAAACAGTGGGCAGGGAGACACAAATTAATGCCGAGATATGAGCAAACAATCCAACCACTTGTTATGGGAGAGTAAGAAATGGAAGGGGAAAAAACATGTTTCGGTCTGCCACAAAACTCTTCATATACATACATGTACTAACAATACTTTCAGGGGATTCATAGAAAATAATGTAATTGTCCACTTTCTTGATAACGAAAAAATGATGTGAATTAGTTGAATGGAGTTAAAGACAAGAAAGAGACGCGATTAAGTAATTTACAAAAGTAGCCAGTGTTGTGAGCAATAATAGTACTTTTTCAACCATTTGTTTTGTACGCTGTTTAAAATGCCGATAATATACATGTAGGTCTAATGAGGATGTTTTAAAAACAAAATGGCATTAGAAGAAAGTTTCTGTGTTAAAGATCGATGGGGTATGAGGCTGAGAAGACCTTAACAAAATTGAGCTCATAGTCGATTGGTTTAGGAAGCTAATGTACAGGAATCGATTTGGAATCAACACTCAATTTGCCGCATACGAGTTAATCGATGTAAGTCCTCTTTATGTTAGAAAGAAAACTGTGTGGTGGGAGTAAAGCTATATGCGTCGTGAAGAAATCAGATATGAATACTGGTGCGAACGAAAAAATGAGAGAGAGAGAGAGAGAGAGAGAGAGAGAGAGAGAGAGAGAGAGAGAGAGAGAGAGAGAGAGAGAGAGAGAGAGAGAGAGAGGGAGAGAGAGAAATGAAAAAAAGGGGGGGGGGGAGGAGGGGGGGGGCGGGGGGGGGGGTCGTGTTAAATTATAAAGTGAGATTTCAAGGAGAGAGGGGGGAATAGGTGGATACAGATACCTTCATAAGTAGATATACGGCACCATCAAAATGTCAACTTGAATAGCATATTCACTAAAACAGAAAGCAGTCTGTCATTCGTTACAGTTGAACCGGTTAGGTCACTTTTACGATCTAGTTTACGAGACGAATTTAACATAGGCGTGAGACGGATTAAGAAAACAATCAAATGTTTCATTGAGTTTAATCGCTCGTCACAGCCTTGTCTCTGAGTTTCAATAAGTTCAAAATGTAGCAAGCACAGCATACAAGTCCGACCCGTTTATGCTTTGAGTGACATTTCGTAATAGGCCTACTTGTCATGCTAGAGCAACTACTTAGGGCTATGATTTTTTCATGAATAAAGTCAATTACCACTGCCATAATAATAAGGGTAGCCCAGCTTATTAGTGCATGGACCTGAATCGACCCTGTTCAGTTCCAGGCTCAGAAACATGGCTCAGTTTGTGTTGATTCGAAGGTTGCAGCCTTAGTATTGATTATTGGTTTACGATCTGATCCGTTTTCTCCAGTGTGTGTGTATCGATCATCTTGTATGTCTGTATACGGCCATTTTGCAGCTGAATACTGATCGTAAGCTTTTAATACGTTTTTTCTTTCGGTATGAAGAGCGTGTACGACGTGGATTAGGATACCTTAACCCCAAGACAGAGTTTGCCATTCTGCTGATGTGAGTAGTTTCAGGCGTAGTTCTTTTAAAACTAGTGTAAACTTTGCTTTAATTGGAAAGTGATTCTGTACTGCTCTCTAAGAAGAGGAGGAATACTTGAATAATAAAAATATAGCTGATATTTTTAGGTCTTTTCCCCCAGTGGTCAGAAGTAGGATTTTGGTGAAAATGACCGAAAAATGATTGCGCTTTGTGCCATTAAAGCCCTCTAAGTTGTACATACGTCTGCACCGAATTGCTTTACCACTCAAAGGGAGCATGGTTTATACCACAAGACGACCACGCTGCCTATAGTCGAGTGTTCTAATTTGGCCATTTTTGCTTAAGATCTAAAGCCTAATTTTAACCACAAAAATGTCAGCTCTACCCATACACTTAGTACTATGAGGTGATATAAATCAAGCATTCTACCTACATTTTTCTCAATCCATCAATCTTAAATGCCGGAATCTGAACTTAGATTATAAATTCGAATATTCCTTGGGCTCATATAATTCTTGTTTGCCATCAGTGGATGGGACTGTTATTTACATGATAAAATCTGGTTTTCCGTGATTCTCTGCAGGCAGGGTGGATCAGTTTAATCCACGCCCTCACCGCTTCTCCGAAATCCCAAAATAAATATCTCAGAGAGAGAGAGAGAGAGAGAGAGAGAGAGAGAGAGAGAGAGAGAGAGAGAGAGAGAGAGAAAGGTGGAGAGAGAGGAAGAAAGATAGAGAGAGTCAAAGAGAGAGAAAGAAATAAAAAAGAAAGAAAGGGAGAGAGATATCGAGAAGAAAAAGAGGAAGAAAGTGAGACAAAGAGAGAGAGAGAGAGAGAGAGAGAGAGAGAGAGGGAGAGAGAGAAATAGAGGTAGGTTAACATGTGCTTTTGCCTTTGCCGATGAAAATCCACGAATCAAATTGTTTGATTACGTTTCCTTTTTGGGTTTTGGGGGGAGAGGAGATAAACTGTGTCAAAGCAAATCATAACTATTAAAGAATGTTTCAATGCCTGCTTTTCGTATGAAAGAATTAGTATAACAGTTATATCAGTTTCCCTGAATTATTTGGTGGTTGTTGTTTTGTTTTGTTTTTCGAATCATATCAATTTTTTATAGTCTACATTAGAAAACGGTTGTGTGCGAGTATAGAAGGATGTAAATACAGAATAGGCGTACCTTTATGTCCTCTAAAAAATGTTATACCATTGTTCCTTGGTTTGATCGTGGGGTCCTTATTTCCCCTTAAAACAACGCGAAATTCAGTTTTAAAATGGTCACAAATTTTTTGTCTTCAGCAAGCTTCTGGTACACTTTGTTTACTTTTTAGGATAATGTTGCCCTGTCTGGTCTGGATTACCAAGTAACACAAGCGGATATGATTTTTTTAACACAATGAATAACAGAGGTTCGTAATTCTCATACATTATATTATTTAAAGATACAACAGTGTTGATTTGAGGAAGATGCACTTATCTGAACTTTCAAATGATGTTTAACCCTGGAACAGACTCGTATCACGTTTATGAAAAAATTAGTCAGTTGAAGCCCGGAGATCACAGCGTTCGATCTAGAAACCTTTCATTTTAAGTCAAGTGCTCTATCAAATGCAATGCCACACAAACTGTTCTCTAAAATGTGCTTTTTGCCTTTATATTCCGAATTGTTTTTTCTCTACTCACCTTACAAGGAAAATAATTGTGCTTAGAACAGTTCCACCATTCTACTGGGGTAGGGGGGACTAGTGAAATTGGTAGAGCCTTAGTCTCTGGATCGGGAGGTCTGCGGTTCCAAACGCACGATTGATCAATAATACATAATATTGTGTCCGATTTTGTCCCCTACTAATTTTACTTGTGTCAGCATAATGTTAAAGGCCCAAACAGTGTCTCTGTGTGGCATCACTTTAAATTGTCAGACTTAAGACTTGGGATCCGTCCATGATGCTGCATATATTGTGCTGACTTTAGATTGGACGCTAAGCAACAAACTCAAACTGCCCTATTGTTCCCTTGTATTATTAATCAACATGCCATTTTACTTCCTTGTCATGTGACAGTCATAAATAGATCTGTGTCCGGGTTTTATAGTTGAAATCTGCACGACATACATCACACTCTAGGTGGCTAGTGAAGTTTATACCAAGGCTGAGGCTGAAGCTGTAGCCATCTTTACTTGTTCTACATTAAAGAAGTGCTACACAGAAAAAATGGTTAGTGGTATAGTATTTTTTTTACAGTGTTTTCTGTATTTTTTAAACTTTGGAGCTTTAATACATTTAGTAATTTCATGATGAAGAATAATCTATTAAAATGCGCTAAAATGAAATATAAATTGTATAATTTTGTACTGCTGCCCTAATTGCCAAAGGCAATAAGTGCAGTAAGTAAGTAAGTAAGTAATTTTGTACTGGTTTGAAAAATAAAACAATTAGTTGCGTAAAAATAGATACTTTTCCGAGGCTATTTGATATTATAGCAAAAAATAGATGGAGCCCATACATTTGGTGAAATCTCGTTGCCTTTTAGATTGTAATATTGAGAGGCAGATAACATCATAGTTAAGGCGGATTGAAGAGGAGATAAATTAGAAGATGTGCACAATAAAGACATAGACTACACCTGTTTATTTAGGCTTAGCCTATCTCCATTTATTTCACCTTTTCTTTCCGAAACTTTTAAAGCATATGTAGAGAGACAATACACCAAGTAGAAAAAGGTGTCTCTCCATCTGCCCACCTCTCTCTCTCTCTCTCTCAGAGAGAGTAAATGAAGATAGTAGAGGGAGAGAGAAAGAAAGATTGAGTTTAAGAGAGAGAGAGAGAGAGAGAAAGAATGATTGTTAGACAGATGACTTTTTAAAGTGTGAGTGTGTGAGGGGAGTGGTAGGAGAGATAGAGATAGAAAACGAGAGAGTTAGAGTAAAATAGATGGTAGAGAGAGAGAGAGAGAGAGAGAGAGAGAGAGAGAGAGAGAGAGAGAGAGAGAGAGGGGCATAAAGGGAACAGACAGGCAGAGAGAAGGAAATAGACAAAATGAGGGACTTACCTACGGAAAGAGGCCACTGAGGGGTAAAACAGTAGGAAATTTAGTACATACAGTGTGTGGTGTTGAACAACTTTGTTCTGGGCGGCTTGACAGTTTTATAGGACAAAAAGCCATTTACACCATACAACGACCGCAAGTGTGTTAAGGGCTCGTTAGCTACTGTGGAAATTGCACAGTGCTACGGCAATGAGACATGATATAACTGCAGAACGGGCATGGTTACGCCTTGCAAGTCTCTTTTTACTCCTCTTTCCGTCTTACCCATCCCTCCCCCCCCCCCCCCCCCCCCCCCCACACACACACACACACTTCTCCTGTGTTTCTTCTGTAGAAGTAGCACTGCGGTTTTAGAGAATTATGACAATAATAACTGCAGCAAGGGCATAGTGACTTCTTGCAGGTCTCTCCTTTTCGCCTTATTCCTTTTCCCCCTTTTTCGTGTCTAGTGTGTGTGTGTGGGTGGGGTGGGGGACGCGTTGGTTCAGGGGTAGAACATCGGCTTCCGACGCAAAAGGTCCCGAGTTCGAATCCTGGCTGTTGCGTTCCCTACTGGTTAGGTCGGAAACAGTATTATGTGACCGGCTGAGACAGGAGTCATGGTATCCCCGCCCTGTCTCGTGTGTGGCAGCACATAAAATTGTCAGACGTCCGTCTTGGGGCCCGTCCACAATATATTCTATATAGTGCTGCTGTTGGACGTTAAACCAACCCAACAACATCGTGTCTACTGGGGAAATAACATTATTATAATTATTAGAGCAATAATAGACGATACACATATTTATAACTACATAAAGGACATGGCTCTTTTTCTGTCCTTTTTCCCTCTTCTTTTTCCTTTTTTTTCCTTTCGTCATAATTTTCGAAAGGTTACATGGCTGCTGGAAGAAAATAAGAGGAAAAGTTATGGTTAAAACCAGATAAGTAAGCATTAGGCAAGCAGACACTGTAAGAGACTATGACTTTGCCACAGATCTCCAGAAAGCTGCTTTTCAGCGAAGTCAAACACGCAAGGCAAACAAACAGGATCTAAGCCCAGTGGAGGTTCGGTGTGTGTAGTTGGAGGATCTGTTGTTTTAGAAATGTTTGTACATCTGTACAGAGCGGCTTACAACTAATTGTGAGTGTCATCTGCCGCAGCTCACATCTCAATGCTGGCGATGAGGATAGCAAAACTAAACAAGACTTTTGTATTAGTGTTTTGTCGTTCGCTACAATTGAGGACTGCATTTCAATCGGTGTTCGAGAGTGAGCTTTCTTACTTATTTTTTTTTCAATTTTCAGTTGTGACTTGCATTGTTTTTAGAAAACGTTATGAATTTCTATAAACACCGCGAAATGGATAGGATCAGTTCCTTTTTTTTATAGTTTACCTTTTACAATTAAATATTAGCTTTTAACGATATATCAACATTCACGTGTTGTTGTTTTTTCTGAGTCAGTTGAATCTCCATACAAAATTATTAACATCCTTATCGTTGCAGGTAGTATGTCATCAGTGTGTTTGAACGAAGAAGGCACCAATCCCTAGCAGCTTCGGTTGTACAATGTGATCTTTTATAATTAACCAAAACAAACATTGACATCAATGTCTGAAGACTTATGGGAAAGAAAAGAAAGGGATCAGTCATGCTTCGAAGGATGTACGCCGTCCGACTCCTGACCGCCGCATGTCTCGGCACCTTGATATCGCTGGTACCAACAGTCCAGTCAGAATTCCTCTCGCCCGGCGCGTTCCGGGCTGTCAGCGTCCACAACATTTCCGTGAGCCAGAACTGTGACGATGAGTTCGCCTGCCGGAGCGGCAGCTTCAACAGCACCAACTGCCAGGACAGCGGCGTCTGCTCGAAGGTTCTCGAGTGCAACGGGCGCGAGGGCTTTCCTCCCGTGGAGTACCCTCTGGGCGACTGGCAGATGTCCCAGACTGGGCTGGACACTGCAGGCTGCACGCTGCGCTCAGAGCAGCCCCAGAACCCGCCCTCGGTGACGTTTCCCAGGCCGGGCATCCGGACTTTGGTGGTCAACGGCAGCGCAGTGGATTTGAACCCCTGCTACACGCAGAGAGCTGAGCCGTTAAATTCTTCTTTCGCCTTGGTATTTTGGCTGAAAGCTGACTGCAGGAATTGGTATGTTTTAAATGCATAAATAGCGCTTTTAACGTCGATTATTTTCTTTTTCTGGAATAAAAAAATATTCGTTCCTCTTTGCAAAAAGGTAAACTATTATTAGTAAAGAACGGCTAACATTAACATCAATTACTGTGTATCGTGCATTAAATGGGCAGTCGGTTATTTCACTCATTAAACATTATTGTGGTTGTTGTTTTTTTTAGAACACCACAAAAAATCATGTAAATTAGTAATGATGGAACGTAAAATCAAAGTTCAAGTTCAATGCGCGTTTGTAGACTTTCCGATCAACTTGGAGAAGTCCAGGTTCCGCTGCATTTTATAGAAAGTGAGACTTCTATTCAAGGGAAATAAGCTACAATATGAAGACTTACGATAATGCTATTATCACTTAACCAATGAGCGATCTTTTTTCAATCGATTTCTCTAGCCTTACTATTACTTATTGTTTAATCACCGAAAGGTAGGTTAGACTTAGTATTTCACCAGTCTGTTCACAGAACTGACAGCTGGAACCTTTCCCAACACTTTGTTGTGTTTGTTTCAGTTCTGTGCTTGAGGTTCCCCAAACAAATAACGCTGAGAGTATCCACCTGCGTGTTGTGGAAAACTCTCTGTGTGTGGACACATACTGCACTGACATGTTAACTAAGGGTCAGTGGAAACTGATAACAGTTCGGGTAAGTTCTTGCATTCAAAGAGTCTGAGAATTAACGAAATCAATGGTTCGCTTGACTTTCATTCATGTTGATGATAATGCCTAAATACCTTGCGATCTGCAGCGCACAACGAAATGAATCTCCAACCAACTATTTGTTTGCTCTCTGTGTAAGTTATTTATTGGATATACTTCAAAATTAATAGTTTCCCACATATATCAACGGTAAAGATAAAGGGTAGCTTGTTAACGTTCAATATCAGCAAGTTGGTCATACCGTACACAGTTCCCAAGACAATTCTGTCCCCTCCGGTCACATTGTACTGAAACCGATCCAACCAGTAGGAGACGTAATGGGAAAATACGTTTTGCCCAGTCGTGAGGTCGAACGGGAGACGGCCCAAATAGAGGCCCAACTACAAAGAAATAACAAACACATGGCAAAAGTAGGCTGCAATAGCCCATTTGCAATAATGTATGCCGTAAAGTAGATGTTGAGACTATTAGGAACATGAAATATTAAAAACGGAAGTTTTGTATAATCGGCGCCTGTTGACTAAGTCGTTAATGAAAACGTGCACAGTTTAATTTATTCAACACGATCAGTTTGTTAAGTACATGGTGTGTAAAGGACTCACTCCTATGTGCCTTTTGTATTTTTTTTTATTCGGGATCGTAAGTAACCTAACGTTTACCAGTGCTGTATGCCGAAAAAAAGCTTACGGCTAGTTGTAACATAATACGAAGTTGTACTTCGAGTTCGACCCTAGCTCTTCATCAAAAGTTACATGTAGTAGATTAGCTCAACGCTTCTGTAGACATTAGCTTTCTTCAAAATATTTAATCTATCCGAAAGTTTAAGGATTTAAGATTCCTTTTACTCATCATCTTGTTTGTAAGAATAGGTTTAGTTCGCCAATTAGTTTTCAGTGGGTTGTAGCCCAGCGGTAAAACATCGGCTTCCGACGTAGGATGTCTGTGGTTCAAGCCCTGGTGAATTCGCCCCCTTCTGGTAAGGTCGGTGTCAGTATAATGTCACCGTCAGAGACAGGAGTCGTGATATCCCCGCCCTGACTCGTGTGTGGTCGCACATAAAATTGTTAAACACCAGTCTTGGGGACCGTCCACACTATAGCCTATATAGTGCTGAAGTTGGACATTAAACCAACTCAATTACGCAACTACTTCATCTTCCATGACGTTGCATTTTTATCGATATCTCTATCATTGGGATGCCAGTTTAATTTTGGATAATGTTCTTTTGTTACTGCCTTTTATTCTTTAAAGTTGGAAGTATGTTGTTTAATAATATAAATGATTATCAGTGACGTGAGAATTGAGAATAAGATTTTTTTAACTAAATCGTTGTTTCATTGCTCTTAAAAGGGGGCGTTTCGGTTTAGGTGTAAAATCTTTCACCCAGAAAATGCGAGCAAAAAATCGAGTCCATCAATGCAATGTTTTTGAAGTTAGAAAAAAATTACAAATAAACAAAGAAGCTCTCTATCAGGGTTTTATGTTTTTGTGCATTTTTTTTCTTCGTGTTCAAAATTTTAAAAGGAATTATAACAAAGACAAGTGTATTAATGTCCGTAAGATGTCTAGAGATAGAATATTGTCCTGGTGTCCAGGCATTGTATAGAGATAGAATGTTGTCCTGGTGTCCAGGCATTCCATAAAAGCAGCAGCGATTGTTTTATTCGCAGATAATAATAATTTGTTTGCCTTATTGCCTGTGTTTCTAACGTGTAATCGTGAACAGGACTGTTGGAGTTAAAATGCAGTAAATGTATGTTATGTTAAGACTGACAGTTATGGTTTTCACTAGATCCTGGCAATCTTATTTCGCGTGGTTGAAAGCGACATCTGGTGCACTCAGCATTGGCCAAAAGCCAATTATATTGTGAAAGACATCCACCCCCAACCCCAACCCCCTCTTACCACTGGCAATAAAGGACGTAACATGTTGACCACTTCTCAACAGCTGATCTGACTCGAGCCTCTTTTTTCTTGGATGAATAAATTAACTAGTAAAGTACCGGGTAGTATCAAATTCAAGTCCAATCAAACTACGACAATATTTACTGTTCTTCTTAATTTTATAAGGGAGCTTGGAGCGATCTGCCCGTTTAAATATTTTCAAGGTCCGTTTCTTTTGTTTCTTATCTTCACAAATTTCGTTTTCTTAACTTTAAACCTGGACTTTCCTCCTACACGTTTTAGCGTTTTGTTACTGGCGTGTCTGGTTGGATATCTATAACACACATCTTGATTTATGTCGCAACCAATAGAGCAAATGTTGTAGAAATACTAATTAAAATGTTAAAATCAGCGCAAGAACGTTAAGTTTTACATTTTACATTTTTTTTTTAACTTTAGGCCTACATCGTTGAACATTGCGTCAATAGTCTACTTCTAGATATACATCGGTTCAGAATATCTATCAAGTTTTACATGATGCGTTCTTATTTTGCACCTATCGCATTTGATAAACAATATATCGATTGGTCATACAAACCTGTTTCTCAGCTAACATTAGCATCAGAGTGGCATACGCCCTTTGTTTTAGTTATACTTTTTTTAGAAGGTTTGAAATAATTTTGATTACGTAATTAAATCTTCTGCAGGCCTGAGTAGTACACATTTACAGTTGTCTTTCTCTGCTGAACATAAAATTGGTGCGTTTTATTTTAACATCACCCATAGGTGTAAAAATCACATAGATTATCAAGCGGAAAGGCATAATCTGTGAAATATGCCATCGTCATTGCCTATTGGGAGAGCTGTCTTTAATCAATGAAGGCATTTCCCCTCCCACAAAAGCATGCAATGCGTTTACAATTCTCATGATTGTGTTGGTTCCAATCGCAAATAACAACGTATTATTTTGTATTTCAGGCTTTCATGAATGAAGTGACCATATATATAGGAAAAGACCGTGTGAACTTCCCCAGGTCCTTCTTGGATAATGTCTTTGTTGAAAACCTCTACATTGGAAGCTCAGAAAGTAGGCCATATGTATACGTTTAAACTCTAATTCGAAATTGACACGAATTGTGTAAAATATCAATTGAACCTACATGTATCTTACTGGTTCAAATAAATCATTACGTTTTGAATAAAAATGATAGAGACTGGTTTTGGCGTGTGTGGTCGATCGGGTACAATACTATTAGTAGGCCTATTTAGAAATCCTTTCAGACACGTAAATGTTACAGACAGACAGAGACCCAACAGACCGACAGACAGACAGATAGATATTACACAGATAGGCAGGTAGACATACAGCAGAAAGGAAGAAAGAGAGGATGAGTGAAAAAAAAAAAGGGGGGGGGGGGGTGTAAGATGAGAGATATAGAGAGAGAAAGAGGGAGTGGAGGGAGGGAGAGAGATAGATAGATAGATAGATAGATAGATAGATAGATAGATAGATAGATAGATAGATAGATAGATAGATGGATAGACAAACAGGTAGACAGACAGACATGCAAACAGACTGACAGGGATAGAGTGAGTATTTATTATTATACGAATTTCGTTTTTATGTGCTTTAACTACATTAGCTTTTTCATGTAAAATCTTTTTTTTTCTTTTCAGTTATCCTCATGACTGATATCTTTGAACTTTATGACGTGCGATTTTATGAGGATGCACTGTCTACAGGGTTGGTCCGATCAGTCACTTAGTGCCATAATTTCTGTTGTTAAACAAATTTCTAATTCCTAAAATACTAATGATTTATAGTTTTTTAGAAATGAGATAGAACAGCTTACAACTTAATTAGTGACCCCTGATTGTTCACAGTTTCTTACTCAATGTGAAACAAGAATAAGAATAATATGCCCCTTTATGCGTATATCAGTTTCCCATGCATCCTGATTTTTTTGAAAATGTGCATCAATGTAAGGCTTATAAACAACTGCATCAGTTTTACATCAAACATTCAGTGTTCACATTCATTTATCTGATTCTTTTTCTGATAGACAAGATTAGATGAGATGTACAAGATAATATTTTAGTTATCCCTAGCTAAAGTAGACATTTTAAAATAACATTCCCTCAAAAATACTTAGCCTTTTGGCAACAAATACAATACAATATTTATGAAGAGAAATTTGAAAGACAAAATAGTTGCATCTTTTTTTTCAGCTATTGTGATTGAAAAATATTATGTAGTTTTTTTGTCATTTTTTATTTGTTTCTTTATATCATTAGGAAATTATATGAGCGTTTTATTGAATTACATGTAAATCAAAGCTTTCTTCAATAACTATAAATTGTTACAGTTATTGTAAGCACTGTCGTTACACGCTCATGATAGAAACTGCATCACATATAATTGCATGACAGCGTCATGAGAATAAAGGATATGAAAAAAAACACATTTTGCAGGCCTTTTTTATGACCGTGAGAAAGGTTAGCTATATATTAACATGCATGTTTCATCTTTGAAGTTTGGAAAATGTAAGTTATTTTAGCCTTCCCTGCCATCATATAAAAATAAAACCATTCTGTATTCTTTTTTTTTCACAGTGAGATCACTGAGGAACAATGGTTATACCGACTGAAGAAAAACCTCTTTGGAAACTGTAAGTGCCCGGCAGCCTTTCCTGATATCGACGATTCTGACAGTGGTTTCTGCACAGATGGCACTTCCACCACGACTCGATATAACACGACTGTCCACTTCAATAAGCCTGAAACCATGCTGGATGAGCGGACAGATGTCAGGTGGGCCTCAGCAGACACAGGCAGCGTCACAGTCACTCTGGATCTCGGGCACTCATTTCAGGTTAAAGCTTACTTTTGTTTTATTTTCAAATCCATTTATTCCTATATCATCAGTCTCATGAACTATCAGATTTAGATAAAAGTATTTTCAAACTGAGAGACACGAAAATATCTTCAAGTATTGGACATAAAAAAATCCAGATATTAAAATGTCTTCACACTTCCCAGAATACTGTGCACGAAAGAAAAAAAGTGATAAATCATGAGATGTGAAAAGGTTGAACATATATATCAGCTATAAGAAAAAGAAAAGATTTCAAACCATAATAGTAAGCAAGTATCTGTTTGTTGTTTTGTTTTTTCAGTCATAATAAAACTTTCACACTTTGGGCTGAAAATATCTTCAACTCTTAGGTGTGATTTTTTGAATTTCAATTAGTGTCTTTTTTTCAGGCATTTTCTTCAGTATTCATGACCCAATTGGAGTTTTTACCCTAATTGAAAATCTGTGTCAAAACAAATTATAAAACAAAAAAAAAACATAAACATCAAAATATGTATATATACATATAAAATCCCAATTAATTAGATATGTGTATTATTGTTGAGGCACTACATTTATATTTTTGATACTTAATGTTATTTTTTCCACACTAGAAAAAAATATTGTTCTGTTTATGAAAATGGAAAAAAGCCTATGATCTCTAACATAAGTAGTGCATAAGTGTCAATGCATAATATTGTTTCTCTTTGATTCACCATTTATTTCTCTTTCCACTCAAAACAGATTGGAGAGATTAAAGTTATATTTTTATCAGCATTGACATTCAGGATGGAAGCTACTCTGGTGTCTGATAGCCTTGATATGCATACCTACAATTTTTCCTGCACCGGATCAGAATGTATAATTGATCTGTGAGTTATGCTGTTGTCTTTGTTTATCTTATTCTTTTCATAATTGTTTTGTTTATATATTTTGTCTCCTGTCTAGATGTTGTCAACAAAAGAAGTTTTTCTTGAGCACATTTGACATTTGGCTATCACATTAAGGTTCCATGCCTTGAATAGACTGAGACACTCTTTCACACATTTAATTCCATATATGAATTTAACCCTATTAGTACACCTTCCATACAATAAGATTAAATATAAAATATTTTACCTTTTCAAATATTCAAAAATTCCCCAAAATAGTGTGCACACGAGGAATAGGACTAACATCATGCAATGTAAAATAATTTAATATTTCAGATAAGCATACCTCATGAATGAGTGTCATGTTAAAAAGAAACTATCAAACAAAAGAGTTCTTAAAAATTAATAAAGGTTATATCAGCATGAAAGAAAGATGCTCAGTGTTCCCGTCTACTTTTCAGTTCCAAGCAACAGTCTCCTAGTATTGTCGGAGAATACAACCAACTGAAGGCAGATGTTGTGGAGATAAACATTCATAGATCTGGGAGTAATCATGTAGGAAGCTTTGTAATTTCAGAAATTTATGTGTCGGGCAGGTAAGAAAGGATAAGAGTAATTAATATATTTCTCTCTCTCTCTCTCTCTCTCTCTCTCTCTCTCTCTCTCTCTCTCTCTCTCTCTCTCTCTCTCTCTCTCTCTCTCTCTCTCTCTCTCTCTCTCTCTCTCTCTCTCTCTCTCTCTCTCTCTCTCTCTCTCTCTCTCTCTGTCTCTCTCTCTCTCTCTCGCTCACTCTCTGTCTCTCACTCTCTCTCTCCCTTTCCCCCTCTTTTTGTCTATACCTCTTCACCTTTCTCTCTTCATTGCTCTCTGATTATCCTTTGCCTAGGCTTCCTTCACGTATCCTTTTTTAACCCTCATATTATTTTACTACTCATTTCTTCTATTTGTTTCCTCAGCCTCTCTTATTCTTACTTGCTTTGGTTCACCCTCTCTTGAACTTTTTTTCTTCTTTTTGATTTTGAGCAGTCATTCATAATTTGTTTTTCCACTTCAAACCCTATTCCTATCATTTTTTTTTCTTTCTCTCACTTTTTCTTTTTACATCTCTGTATCTTTGTTTTATAATTTCTCAAAGACTTCTATTAGTCTGTGCATACTCCCCCTCTTTTTTAGAGATATATTTTTTCTCTCCTGCTTACACCCTTTCATTTTTGATTTATCATACAATATGAATAATAATTTATGAAATGTCAAGAAAAATTAATTTATAATATGTCTTTTAACAAATTTTTTAAAGTCATGAAAATTCAAGCACATGAGTCGATGTTCTGACTTTTACCTAATATTGCATTTGTTTTGGGTTTTCAAATCCGATGTGCAAATTGATATTGTATGTTTGTTTACAAATGATTTTGAACATTGTGCAGATGCGACTGCCACGGTAACGCAAACTCATGCACCTACGATCAGAACGGAGGCTACGAGTGTGCCTGTGATGCTGGCACAAATACAAAAGGAGCAGCTTGCGATACTTGTATGCTTAACTATATCAAACTCCCTGAGCAGTTTGGGTGCCCACTTGCATGCTCGTGTAATCCAGCAGGAGTCATTAATGTTAATGACACGTGTGACCCGGTAAGATTAATTCATTGTAAGTTACTCACCTACATAAATTCTAAAAGTAACGCACACACAAAAAGTTTAAACAAGGTAATATCTGTGTTTTGTACAGAACTGGAAGATGCATATTTTTCTTTCCTGTTAATATATATTTTAAGCATGAAAGAAGCAATCCATGTAGGCCTATGGTGCAGTAGTATATCCTAAATATGAATTGAATTTACAGATTGTGTATGTAAATAGTTATGTTCAAGTTCATTTCTTTTCATCATACTTTGACTTTGACTTATGGCCATGGTGTGTCGCAGCCTTTTGTCAGTGACACTTTGGCAATTTTCCCTATCTTTTATCTGACCTCTCCCCAACTTTGTTCTTTGCTAGTCTACGATTTTGATCAGCTTATTGTGTAGTCTAAATAGATGTTGTGTCAAGGCAGATCTCTGCTGAGCACTGATGGACAGATTGTGTTTTGGGTACTGTATGAACTGTGGGGTAAAATAGGCTCTTTTTGCTTTATTATTAAGTAAAACCTTTTGTTTTTGTTTTTGCTGTAAACAATTTGTACAAAGAGTATAACCTGCGAGGGATACACAGCATGACTATGAAATTAATTGATAAAAACAAAATGAGAAAGAATATTACCTCTTTCGTTCCTAGCAATTATAATTGGAATAAAAGCTCCAAATTATTTTTGTCTCATTAACATTCAGATCACTGGACAGTGCAAGTGCAAGAGTAACGTAGCAGGATCAGAATGTGACACTTGCAAGTCTTTCACATACAACCTGGAAGCAAGCAACCCAGATGGCTGTTCTGTTTGTAACTGTAATCAGACAGGAGCCATAGCATGCAGGTGATAGCAAGAAAAAAGTCAAAGACAAAAAAAAGTTTCATTTGAATTAAATCATTGAAAATAACATACACATAATCTTATGCAAATATTAGATCACCATAATATTTCCTTAAATCTAACTTTCAATCTTTTACTACATTCTAGCATAACTAGTGAATGTCTAAAATTTTTTTTCAGCTGAATCATCAATTTGTTGTCTTGTTCTCATATATTACAGATAAGTTAAGCTCTACAATAAGCAAGTGATCTGATCAGACTAGTTGGCAACGCTAATAAATGTCTTGTTATTTAGAGCTACCTCGTACAACTATAGCATTCTGAAAAGCAAAAAAGGTCATAAGGTTTTAAATGATTGACTAAGCTATTATAGTATTTTCAATAACTCATGCTAGGCCCCATTTTTTAAGTTTCACATAATGATTCTTATTACTGAATTGTAATATATTCCAGTAACATAACAGGAGAGTGTGAATGCAGAGGCAATACAGTGTCAGACCAATGCGACCAGTGTTCAGCAAACAGTTACAGTTTTGCTGATGGCTGTAAGCTCTGTGATTGTTCAACAGATGGAACAGTTGGCCAGAGAACTGACTGCACAGAATCAGGACAATGTTATTGTAAGGAAAATGTAATAGGTGAGTGCATGGCTAAGTTAGGCAGGCCTATTGCCTAATTTTTTTAAAGGAATATAACTTTCTAAACAACCACTTTTGGTAAAATAAGTTATAAAAAAATGTCATTTCAATTATTATCAATTATTTTTTATATTCATTTGAAATTGAATCATATCTACAGCAACATCCGGCAGACTGTGTTGTCAAAGTCATTGCGTTAAGAAGATTTGATGATTCTAAACTGGCACCTTAATTGTTCTATGCTAGTTTGTTATGATTGTAGATCTTGCGAGATATAGAAATTAAACAGGTATTAGCAATTCATTGTATAAAAAACGAACAATTCAGTTTTCTTTGGCTAAGCTAGATAGTGCTGATGTTGGACGTGAAGCCAACTCAAAGACAACATCTTATTTGCCTAGGAAAAGATAATGAAACGAAATGCCACTTCACAATAGAAAATGACCCAAGTGATATTTTGGGCTTATTTCTTTACATTTATTTTACCATTTATCTCATACTTGCCAAAATCTATCTTGTCTGTTCATTTTTAACAGGACCAAAATGTGACCAGTGCAAACCAGGTTTTTACGATTTAAGTTTGGCAAGAACGTTTGGATGTACGGAGTGCTTGTGTCATCCCTCGGGATCAGAAAATGGGATCTGTGACCCAATTAGTGGACAATGCACATGTAGGGGAGGTGTTTCTGCTGGTCTTGTTTGTGTAAGTATCTGTTATGTTAGTAGCTATAATGAAAACTCAGAGAGAGAGAGAGGAGAAAGGCAGAAAGAAAGAGAGAGACAGAGAGAGAGAGAGAGAGAGAGAGAGAGAGAGAGAGAGAGAGAGAGAGAGAGAGAGGAGAGGGAGAGAGAGAGAGAGAGGGGGAGAGAGAGAGAGGAGAGGCAGAGAGAGAGGGGGAGAGGGTGAAGGGATCAATGCATGGATGGACAAACAGACAAACATGTTTTTATTTAACCGATATTGAAGATATCTTCATGAATATTACCTTTCGTGTTGTGCTTTATAATCCATACATAAAACATTGGAATTTGAAACTTTCTTCCAGAATCCAGTAATCACTTCAATAGATCCAACATTTGGACCAGAGTCTGGGGGTACGAGGGTAACAATCAAAGGCCAACTGCTTGGAAATGATTCACACAGCATAGATGTCATGTTAGGCGATGATCTGCAGCAAGTGATAGAGAGGTGCGTAAATACAGAGGTCTACAATCAAACAAGGCATTTTTTGTCAGTTGATTACTTTCTAATCACACTTTGTTAGCAACTTGGTTATGTAATGGACATGTTACAAAACTGAAGCCTGAGAATTTTACATGCTGCCGAACAAAAACAGATTGAGGTTACCAGAATGTTTATATCAATTGGTAGCCTTACACGGACACTGACCCAAAAGGCAGCCTGATAGGTATATGAACTGTCCCGAGTCTTCTTGAAAAAATACACACCCTGTACTGATTGAGTTATATTGGCTCTCATCATGTAGTTGTTTTAGCAGCCATCTTTGACTGGTAAATTAAAAGATTTAAAAACATTCCCAGTGACGTAGTAACTAAAAGAATAATGATAGTTATAGTAACATATTACAAGATTCATTTCCTTTGACCACTTTTATTTATGAGAGATAAAATGGTAAAGTTTGACACTCATGCGCCAACAACTGCTCTCTTGATCATAGCGAGACTATCTAGCACCATGTCATGAAATATTTGTCGTGGAAGGGTTAATAGTATGCATATTATATATTGAATCAATTTTTTTCAGGGATGACACAACCATCATATTCAGCACAAAGGGATACAACCGTTCAGGAGGCAGCAAGGCCTCATCACTTCGTTTAGAATGGGTTGGAAATGGAAATGTTATCAACACTTCATTTTCTTTTCTTTATCTCACAAACCCAGTTATTGACGTATCAAGAAATGAAAGTGTCATTACATATCAAAGGTTTGTTTTTTATCAAACTATACAATTGTTAAAGTTGTAATCAAAACTGTTTTAAAGACAGAGCTAGGACCAAAAAGTTAAAATCCTTTAAAACACTTGGAAATTTTAAAGTAGGATTTTGATAATGTTAAGACCACAGAACCTCCTAACTCTAAAAAAGTTATTTACCTTTTAAAATATTTAAGTTATTGAGAAATCTTACAAACAAACCCTTATTTCAATTGATTTGTACTTTTTATTTATGAAATTCTGCAAACATCATTGTTCCTGTATTTTTACAGGTTAACTGTACAAGTAGTTATAATCAATTTTTATCATTTTGATTATTTTTTTTTCTTTAGAGGAGGTTGCCCTGTTGAAGTTCATGGCTCCTACCTTCAAAATGTGAAATATCCTCGACTTGAAATGAAAAATCTAGGGCATTCTTCAAGAGCTTTATATGCGGTAAGTCTGTATGGCATGTTTGTGAACCTAAGCAAAGCTTAGTTTGAATTGGTATAAATTGCAAAGAGTTTGATGTTTCGTGTCAAAGTTACTTTCCATTGTTTTGCAAAGGTAGTAATTTCCATATCAATGGCTTCAATATCCATAATATACTTATGTTGAAAAAAATATTTTTTTGTACTGTATCTTACATCTTCTTTGGCTCTGTTTAAAAACTATCTGTAACATTCAGTTGGTTTTAGAAACATCATCATCATAATTATGTGCCATGCTTCGTAGCGTTGATGATCATGTACTTCCACACCCTTGTTGTAAGTCTTGGGGCCCGTCCACAATATAGCCTATATAGTGCTGATGTTGGACGTTAAACTAACTCAACAACAACAACAACAACCCCTGATCCCTTGTTACCCTCAGTGCCTCCTAGTTCACTGTATTTATCCACAAAACTAGACTTTAGAATCATCTCAATAAACATTGGGTTATATACTAAGTCTTTCCCTAACCATAAGTTTTGTAACCAAAATTGATTAACTAGTAAAATTGTTGGCTTGATTATTTTACTGATTGGAAACATATCAATGTTATGCAATGTTAATCCAATCTAATCAACCATATTGCACATTTTTCTGGCCTACACTGCAAGCTTGCAAGATCTGATTTAAAACTTAACAAAAATAGGAACAATGGCAACAATATAGTGCCAAAATAATTAATTTTAGCTATTATTAATATTGCATCCACAATGCTCTATAGCTCCTCATCTATCAAGTTGCTCAGAACTATTATTCTTTTCTGTGTGATGTCAAGATGATTCTAGTAGGCCAAAGTCTTTTCTTTAGAGAAAATAGTTTTTTTATGAATCCAAACTATTTCACTTTCTGCAGCCATGCAGCCTCAAGTCTAATCATTTACTCTGCATCACACCCGATACTTCTTCAATTGTTGCCTCAACTGGCAGCAACAACTATCAAATGAGAGTTCTTCTTGATGGGTTAACAGTGAAAAGAGATGTGAAGGTTCTGGCTAACCCAGTTGTGAATGATGCAGGCAACATAGAATTTCAATATCCCTTTGAAGACACTGTCACTTTAACTGTAAGTTCCTTTATGTTAAAAACGCCTATCAAATGACAACAAAATATGTGTTTGGCTCCAGATTTACATTTTTTTTTTTGTAGATTGGAGGACATTTTGAGAAATCAGACCAAAAAAGGCTATTATAATTAGGACCACTAACAGTAAGTGAAGTGTTTTGTGTAGCTGTATGAGCTAAAGTTTACAGAGGTGAGAGGGACATTTAGAGGGATGAAAAGAGCAGAGTTATTGTTTTCCTAATATTGACCGATTTTAAATGTAATTTTTGCTGGTCTCAATTGTTAGAACAAGGGTACCAACATGGGTGGAATGAAGAGATAAAACAAATAACAAAAAATCTAATGAAAAGGTCTAGTAACAGTAATATAATAGTATTTTAATCATTTTGTCACATAAAGTATATATGTATACACACCTTTTATGAACAATGAATAGTTTTATGGAACCTAATTTTTTTTTAAATCTGATCAAGTTTTGTTTTGTTTTGTTTTTTTCTGCACTAGGGCTCAAACCTCTTATCTTCATGCTCAGTTACTGTCCATATTGGCGTTGTCAGCTGCGAGCTGAGGCATGTAAGTGACACAGCCATCGAGTTTGCTCCTCCAGTTGCGCCACCTGGTGGACAGAAGAAAAATAATATTGAGGTAATTTGATCACTGAACTTAAGGTTTCCTAGTTTAGCATCACACTGCCACTATAAATTATATGATACATATCAACATGATGTTTTACTATTTTAGCAGGGTTTTTTAAGGCTTGTAATATCATTGCTTGTCACAAGCTTCTGCATTTTCTATCCTTCAAGTTTACAAGTTTTGCTCTTGTCTACGTTTTTATCCTAGTAAATACTTTGATGTCTTATAGCACTTGGGATTTGAGGGACAGATACCAAACAAAACTTTTTCTTAGAGAGATATACTTTCCTTTACTTCCATATCAAAGTTTATAAATCACTTTGGAGTTATGCTTTCATATCTGTGTAACATTAGCAACCACACAATTTCTTTCAGGTCCACATTGGTCAGACTAAATTGTCAGTTGGGACTCTGCAGTACCTGGAGCTGTATGAGACAACGGTCTTCATCATCATTGTAAGCTGCATCGGTGCAGCCATTCTCATAGTTGTTGTGTTGGTGATAATTTGCTGTTGCTGTCGCAGCAGACGGAACCACCTGCCTCCAAAGACCAACTCTAGCACTGGTGTCAAAATGAGCAACGGTGCCGACAACAAAGAGAACATTGAAGTTGATGCCAGGCCTATGAACACTTACTCAGAATGTGAGTTAACCCGAAGTCTACAGTTGTGCTCATTTAATTTCTGTTTGTGTGTATGCTAAAAGGTTGATTTTTTATGCTAAGACATGATTATTTATGCTATTGATTCGTTCATAGCTGCGTCACTGGTATTGTCTACCAGATGATAAAGTACATGAGATTTGTAAATGGTTGATCACTATTTTTGACCAATCAGGAAAATATAGTTTAGTTATATCTTGACATCACTGACCATTTAACATGCCCATCATTCATTTATAGTGGTGACCCTGGTAGATGCACCAGATGTCCCTGCCACAAGTAATGGCTACAACAGTCCAATACAAATGGAGACTGTGATGAAGGAGCACAAGAAAGGCATTGTCAACTCAGAGGCTGAGAATAACATCTTAGCAGAGGAATTTCTCCCTCGAGTAGAACCAGGAATAAGGGAAGATGTCAAGAGGTGCTATGTTGGTAGCGGGCATTTTGTTCTTGGTCGAAAGTGTTATTTGAGAGGTAAGCCATTGGCAATAAATAATTTAGTCAATAGCTAAACTTTGTGAAAAGTAAAGAAAAGCAATGATGGCATAATTATTGTGTATCCTTATATTTAGAAAACAAGGGAAATCAAAATTAATATCCAAAAATTTTAAATATTACTTCCAATAAGAACATTTCTGAGGATTAAAATAACATTTATATGATAAAAGGAGAATATATTTATGAGTTGCATAATTTGTCTAATTATATCGAGCAAAAAATACATTTATTTTTCTTATGCCTAGTATATTTGGTTTTTATTAATTCCAACAAAGGACACCACACCCAACTTGTGGATGGAACTCTACAAAAGAATGGAACTGCTGTGCAAAAACTTACTATAAAGTCAGTAGTTGACCCTTTAAAAGGTAATTGGCCTTATTTTCAACACTCTTGTACAATAGTTAGCGTTGTAACATCATACTATTAGGTATGATGCAATCAATTAAAATAAACAATAGTTTGGTGATTTTCAAGGTTAGTAACTTGTACCCTTTCATGGCCTGTTCATCTTGATATATTTTACCTTCCTAAAAGTACTAAAAGTCTTTTATTGTGCTTTTTCAATTTGAGATTTTGAAAACTTAATTTTCTACACAACTAGGAATACTACAAGTCTCAGGATAAATGAGGGAATGACATCTTTCGAATTTATCTTTACATCGACAGAGCACGATTTACCAATGTGGGCAACACTTGCATTGAGTGAGTGCCTCCGATTGAGGCGTTTTAAACACAACCATGTTCTCAGCATTATTGGCATTGGGGCAAATCAGCAACAGTTTCATATCCTGTATCCATACATGGCACAAGGGATTCTTAAGTCTGTTGTCTCTGACACAAGCAAGGTAGGTTTAGTTTCAGAGCATTAAATTTCTTAAATTCCTAACATAATGCTTTCAACTCTCCACATCATACAATATTCTTTATTTTAACAAATGGCTACCTTGGCTCAATGGGAAACTACATTTTATTGTAGCAAAATATTGATATAATAAGAAAAATTCTCGTAAGAGTCAGTTTTAGTGCCTGTCAGAAATATTAATTTTAAAAATATAGAGGGAAAAATGTCCTATCACTTCTCCTCATAGATGCCTTGTTTACAGTTTGAAAAATTGTACCGTACAATAATGTTTTTAGTGGAAGGGTGATACTAGTGTTTAGGTGACTTAAAAAGTTAGGGAAATTTTTCTTAAAATATAAGTATACACTGATTTCTTTATTTCATGCATGTGAAATATCTCCTTTAATACTATAATTGTGTAATCTTTCTTTATTAACATTTTTTTTATATATTTTATTTACTATGCTGGTGGTTGTAATATAATTTATAAATGACTTGGATACAATGTGAAATATCTGTTGCATGAAAACTTTTGAATGAAAGAAAAGTCATGGAAAGAAACTTTTATTTTTTTACTACACATGTATTTTAGCTTGAACTTTTGCAGTGTAATCATCTTTTTTACTTCCTTTTCATTTCTCAGGATTTCAGTGTTAGGCAACTTTTAGGTTTTAGCCAACAAGTAGCTGAGGGAATAACTTTTTTGTCATCAAAAGATGTTACACACAAGGATGTGGCTGCAAGAAACTGCATGTATGTGACTCGTCCTAAGAATTGTAACTCCCCAAAATTTGCATCTCTTGTAAATAATTGTGTACGCTAAGCGTCATTGTATATCAATTTTATTGTCTAAATAGTCATTTTGTGGACTTAAGGTCTTTTGAGTTGCGCACAGATACTAATATTGTAGGACTTGCATATACTTGTATTCTGAGGCAGATGAAGGTTCCTTAATGTGCCTTTTCCCATTAAAAAAAATTGTGTATAGGCTTCCTAATACAGTATTATTTTTGGTCTCTATTTAACATAATGATAATCTCATTATAATATATGTTTATTGGAGACTGAATTCTGCATCATTGTTTAAAAAAAAATAGCATACTATTTACTTGATCATAACTGTATCAGATTATATCTTTCTAGACTAGGCAACTTTGAAATTAACTGCTGCGAGTAAATTCTAGAGTTTATCTCTCAGTCAAGTGTTCTTTTCTCAACAAAAGTTAGTTTAATGATTACCATTGGATGAAGAATATTCATAATAAAGAAACTTGAACATTTGTGATAATTGTCTTTTCCTCATACCATTGTTTAAGTGTATCCAAACATGAACTTGATTGCAGGGTTAATCTTATACATCTAAACAAGGTAAAAAAAAGACCATGTACCTGGAAATATCTGACAAGTTTTAAAAGAGTAAACAGCCAGAAAAAAAAGTTTTAAATAAGTGTGCTTATTATAGTGAAAGAAATAATTTTTTAATCTAAACCTAAACTCTGTTAATTTGCTGCGGAAAGGTGCTTGTTTTTCCCCTTTTACTCATTTTATCCTCTTTTAGCCAGCTCAATCTGTTTCATGTTTACCATAATAATGTTGAAAACAAATAAAATTAATATATGTTTACACTCATTATGATTAACTTTTTGAAAACTGTGTTGCAGAAATTATTAAAACGATTTTTAAAACATTTTAAGTGATTTAACCTAAATAATTTTTTTTTAAGTCTTTAATTTAATTATTACTAACACTAAAATGAATTATTTGGCTTGATCATATCAACACCTCATATGTTTCCTTATTTTTTTTTAAACATTAGGATCGATGAGTATTCAGTAGTAAAACTGAGTGATGCTTCATTCTCCTGGGATATCTATCCTGACGAGTATGTCTATGACCAAGCGCGGGAAAGATACTTGCCTATTCGCTGGATGGCACCTGAGAGCTTAACGGACGGTTACTACGACATGCGCACTGATGTGGTATGAGTCGGAACACTCTGATCTTCATTAATAGCTACAAATAGTTTTACAATATATAATAACCAACTTGTTACTGCTTTAAATTAATAGTTCAATTATTTTTTTTTTTTTGTCAGAATACTGCCAAACTGTTTTCTTCTCTCTTTTTTCTAAAATAGCCTTTGAATGTAAGCTAAGAGAAGACAAATAAGCTATTTAATCTTGTGTTTTATTTCATGATAAAATTGCTTTGTTCTAAACATTATCAAAATTGTATTCTGTTTTGCTCTTTCTTGCATGTCTCCAGGCTCTTAACCTCATTGAAGTAGGCCTAATACATTTCAATACTTTGGCATACTTAATGAGTAAAAGTTTGAAATTTCAGACTTTTAAATTAACAAAGGAAATATCAAATTATACTCAACAATAAAATCCAATTTCGTCTTCAGTGGTCCTTTGCTGTTCTTGTGTGGGAACTTCTTACCAGAGGTTGCCTCCCTTTCCACGAAGTAACTGACTCTGCAGGGGTCAGCGAGTACATTCTCCAAGGATACATTCTTGGCCGCCCAGATACTTTATCAGTCGATGTGTAAGTAGTTTGATTAACCGACCTTCCATCTTGCTTATAAGATTCTGATTGCAATTTATACCTTCTAGTGCTGCCTTATTTATAATATGTCATGCCAACGCGAATATTGTCTCAGACTAATATCAACTGCCTTTTAGAGTAATTTTTGATACTTTGTAGAAGTGAAATGCCGGAAACAAACGAACCGTGGTGTGATACTTCTTGACTAACTTAAAACTTTAAAAAAATTTGAATATGATGTCCCTTTGACAAAATGCCACCGCTTTAAAGGTATAAAGATACAAAATTGAAATGTAGTTTCTTATTGGTAATAATTAGGGATGATCATGTCTTCAAGTTCAAAGAGATTTGGAGGAGTAGTGCGGATAATGAATTTATTTAAATACTAATTAAGGGTGACAAAGGGTGCATTGCATATTGAATATTATTATATTCATGGGTGAAAAATTGTGAAACGGTTTAAAACAGAAAGATTTACTGCAGAAAAAAATCTTTGATTTAATTAATACCATAGAGGAACATTACATTTCTTTTTACAAACCCTGTAATAATGATTTTTGTCATTGGGAACCCAAAATAAAAACAAATAATGCCCTGCAATGCAGATATCGACACTGTGTTACGCTGTTGAACACAACCCAAACGAAAAATTACTACCGGACGCTAATATAAAAAAAAAAGTTGACTATCGACATACATTAAACTAACCAATAAAACTAAACTTATGGTAATATTGCATAAGTGAAAATCAAAGTACCTTGTGATATGGTAGGTAATACATTGTTTGTATAAAGTCTATTTTGCTGGACCACATCTGAATCAGTGGCTAGAAATTGAAGTTATACACCTTTCTATTTTCTACTAGCCTTTATGCGGCAGGCACCGCCCGTAAGGCGTAATTTGCTGTAATTTGGCGTAATAAATTATGCCCAAAGCGTAATGTTGGCAAGTCTGTTTTATATACATGTATGCAAATATATAGTTCATCCAAAGGTAATTTAATATTAATATATGATATTTCATAAATCTTAAAAAATAAAATAAAATAAAAGCCAAAAAAATATTATTAAAACGTGTTTGGTTTTGGAAAAAAAAAAAAAGCCAATATTTATCTTGAAATAAAAGCCAAAAAACAATATTAATTAAAAATGTGTTTGGTTTTGTTAGATTCATTATTAATTTTTTTGAAATTAGGAGCAAAAAGTTATTGGAGAACAGTCTAAGTTCTCTTTTTCAAACCACAATAATTTTTTTTTCACACCTCAGATACGAGCTGCTACGGAGCTGTTGGTCTCCAGAGAATGAATCTCGCCCAGGCATTGCCACTGTGTCGCGCACACTCAGTGAGATTCTGGAGGCAGAGGATGATGAAACTTATGCCAATGCTGGGGATTTAGCATCATTTGAGCACCAGCACTCCAGTGGTCTGGCTGCCACACCCAGACAGCATAACGGGGGAGGGAATATTTATAGCACGACAAAACTGAGCCGTGTTTGACAAGTTTCATTGTGATATTTTTTGTAATAAGTATAGAGTGTAAACCATGACATCTGTCTTAAAAATGGGTGTTAAACATGATGCCTAAACTTTCATTCAATCAGTATTAAATTTTGTCATCTCAAGAATTTTTTATGACAAAATTTGAAAGATTTAAAATGCTACTTAAGTCGTTGTGCATTTGTATAGGTCAAACCCATAAACTAGCCTTTCTCAGGAAATACCTAAAAAGTCAGATATTTCCTAGAAATTCCTCTTTAGATTGGAACAAGAATTACTCAGGAATAACTGAACTTTTTTAGCCTTTCTTGAGGACTAGTATCCAGGTTTTACTGTAACATATACACCATGAAAAAGAACCAAAACATTTGTGTTGAAAATGTTAATTTTCTTTTTATTTAAGTACTACAACATTTATATTGTATTTATGTTATTCATTATTAAAAATTAAAATTTAGTGCTGTGCCTTTCGTACTTATGCAACTTATAAATAAGGAGGTTAAAGTAATCCTGTATTTTTTTTTGTAATATTTGAATGAATTATAATTGCAGTGTAATTACTAGATTCAAACATGTTTCCTGAAGCAAAGAGTTGATAGAAATTATATGAAGACACAAATAATATTATATTGTAATGTAATAAACTTTATTATAGTTAGAATGCCTTAAATATTTTCAAGTTTACCTTGAAAGGGAATGTGATTTTATAAAGAAATATTTCATCTTTTTGGAAGCAAAAATATTCTTAAGATCTTAACTGTAATTTTTTGGTAAATATGTTTGCTATTTGCGCTGTGTCCATCCTCGTACCATTGCCACACCATTCAGTTGTATTCACTTATTTATGGGCGCTGATACTTCATAAGCTAATATCAAATCCTGAAGTGGAGCTCATGAGAAGATTCATTCAGTACATTTAGAACCATTTTAATGTAAACGAAATCATCTAGAATACGGGATCCGAAAATGATAACCTCAAACAGGTGATGCGAGTAGATTCTATACATGCAAATGTGTTAATATTTTGCGTTGTGAAAATTACTGCCATTTCTACCCCCAACCCCCCTCCCCACCCTCCCACACACACACACACACCCTTAAAAAACTCACATGAAAGTTAAGATGAGACATACCTAGCTTCATCAATATTTTCGGTGGACACTAAGATGTATTATTACTTAAACGAAACTACTTTTGAAATGTTGACAATCATCTACATGTTAATTTATTCCTCAAGTATATTTTCATGACAACTTGACTTAATGACAACAAACTTATAATTATTTACAATTATATACAATTCGTTTCTAAGGTTTTAAAAACTAAATTTGATGCTTACTCAGGTTCAACTTTTGAAGAGACAAATTATTTCTTTGTAACATACATTTTTTTTTTTTTGCTATGCCTTTTTGAATTACACGAGTGTAAGCAGAAAACTGAATAGTTAGTTTTGTATCATTCATTTTATATTGCACTATTTTGCTATGAAATAATATTATACTGTTTGAATGGTTTATTCAAGTAAGGCTGTGCTTGACTACTTTGTATAATGTTGCGTAACATTTTTCAGAGGAAATGTATAAGATACATATTCAATTTTGTTATATTATTTTCGATAAGTATAAAAATTACTTTAAACCAGAAATCACTTAAATCTGTGCGCATTGGTCAGTAAAGTTTGATGTTAGTTAAAAAAAATAAATTAATTGCGTGCCAGAGTGAAAATACAGATTTTTGGCCATTCTAAACAAAAAAAATTTCGCCTCAAAATAACCAAGCATTAGAAAAAGTAGTAAATGTAGTACCCATTAATGCTCAGTTTTGATGATATTCACGTATGAAATCGTATCGCCCCCACACTACTTTCTACTAGGATGTGACATTCGGTTAGAGAAACATCATTGTATTGTGAAGTTTAAATCCATTGAAAATGTTCAGTTATTAAATATAAATCCAAAATAAGAGAAAAATAGACAGAAAAAAACAAAAAAAACAATCCACAATTTACATTATTTATTTATAATCAAAATCAGAAATGGAAAATGTTAATAACTTGAATTGAAGTATTCAAATACTATTTACAAACCTTAAAAAAGAAGAAAAGGAACAACTTTTTCATGTTATAGAAAAGTTAAATCAGTGAGCTATTTTCAAAACAAAAAAAAAATAGAATAAGTGTTTATAATTCAACAGTTACTTTAACACTGGCAAATAATTATCAGTATGAGAGCAATGACAACTTTGACTTAATTTATAAATGCATAACAAATAAACTTTGTGTATCAAACTGAGAATTGTATCAAGAAAGGAAAAAAATGATCAATTAGGTTCTTTTGCAAATAAAAAAAATCTATGATCAATTCGCTTACAAAATATTTTAATCTTTGAGCGAGAAATAAGGAAAATTTTGTTTACTCCTTATTTGGTAATCAAGAGTATGTTATTTCGTAAATCCTTACATCTTATTCTTTTCTCCTCATTTTCTTTGAAAATTTTAAGGAACCCAGGAATTTGCACTGACTTTTTAAATTTATCTCAACTTACAACAACTAAAGCAAGAGAATCAAAAGCTCTTTTTGTTTCTCAAGAAATGTAATTTAAAATACTTGTCTGGAGTAACAAATGAAAAACATTCCTTTCACAGTAATTAAAAACAATGACAAAACATGTTGAGAGTTATTCAGTGTCATCCTGACCTATGTGCTTTTTTGCAATCACCTCCGAGACAGAATGTCACCTACCACAATCATATCTGATAGGGCGTATTCCAGCTTTAGAAAATAATATTCAGCAATACCCAGTTTTTACATTTCAAAGTACATTCAATATTACTTAATGAGGATATTAAATTTAACACAAAACTTGTTCTTTATTTAAGGGTTCTGTATTCAAACTTTTCATGTGCACATGTATTTTACAAATGGACATTTTTTATTTCAAACAGTACAGGCACATGTATTATAGTCATAGCTTTTGATTATACACAATGCATTTTTGTAATGCAACCTCTCTCTCTCTCTTTGTTTCTTTCTTCTCTTTGTTTCTCTCTGTCTCTCTGTCTCTCTCTGTCTCTCTCTCTCTCTTGTTCTCTTGGTCTGTCTGTCTGTCTGTCTGTCTGTCTGTCTGTCTGTCTGTCTCTCTCTCTCTCTCTCTCTCTCTCTCTCTCTCTCTCTCTCTCTCTCTCTCTCTTTCTCTCTCAAAATGAAAAAATAAACAAACAAAACAAAAAAAATCTATTCAAATTCATCATCAAGCAAGGAATTGTTGCTCCTGAGCACTTCTTGACTGATACCTTCAGAGCCTGTCTGTGACAGCCATGGAAAGATACTCCGCTGAGTTGGAAAAAAAGGACAAATTTACGTCAATAATAAGCAATGATAAATTTAAATGCGAACCAAACCCAAATTTTGTTGATTCTGCTCTTACCTCCTCAAAGAGGTTAAAACAAAAGTTGAAATTATTCTCAAAGTGAAATAAAAATCCAAACAGCTTATTTGTTCTAACAATAAAAAAACAAAATCCTGAGTTTCTTACATACACTTCAATCCAACCGTACATAATATTCATTTGTTATGCTTTGATGTTAATAGAATGTAGATCATCTCTTTGTAAAAAATGAATATTAATACAAATGTTTCATTCTCAAATAAACATCTTGATTCTAATCTTCCTAAAACAGTTTGATTACAACTTTAAACAAAATAGTGATAACATGCAACCAAAGCAGGTGTTATTCATAGCAATATCAATTTCAACACCATAAGATACATAAGGTATAATAAATGTGTGAAAAGTATAACACTTTATGTGGTGAGGTGAATAAGAAAAAAAACATGTTACATAAATATATGTTTTAATGCTCAGATTCATCTAATATAATTATTTTATTGATCAGAAAAATAAACATAATGAAGTCAATAATGTACTCACTTGTTTTTTGCGATGGTCTTGCAGGGAAAGAGACCATTTTACTTTGAGCTTGGAAAGAGAGTCTTTAATCTATATAATGAAGAAGTGTAATTTGAAACATTTGTCAACATTTTTGGCATTTGACATCACAATTTTGAATATTACTTGCAAATACAAAAAAAGGAATGACTGCAGGGCAACATGTCTTAGTGGTAGAGTCTGCAGCATCAACAGAACCAGACAGCCAAGATTCAGGTTGACAAACCTTTCCTTATCACTGGTTGGGTTTGTGTCAGTATAGTGTGAAAAGCCATGGTAAAAGTCCCAGTAACCCTAGCCTGTCTCTGTGCTATAGGCTTTAAACGTCTTGAGACCTGTCATCGAATAGGATACTTCTTAGGTTTCCAGCAGATGTTAAATTAGGAGATAACTGTCATACAACTTTACAAATAAAAAAAAAATTCATAAGGATTTGAAAATAAAATGTGTTATACGAGGCATATGAATCATGATCTAAGCAAAACAAACCGAAGCTAAATTACTTGGTATGTAATTCACTAACCTTTGAAAGATCCATTGCACTTATGTTATCTTTAATATTCCGTATGACCAAATTCATCTGGTTGATTAAGTATTCCAGTGATTGCTGTGAATAAAGTATACAAAAATATGTGCAAACTATATGAAACTTCAAAAAGTTTCTTTAAAAAAGTCGTATATAATAATATCATAGTGATTCGAGAAACCATGATCACTATCTAAACAAATGTATGTCCTGCATAGCTCTTACTACACCTGATTTGGCCTCCTTTGACTTTCATTTTGTATACCTTGTTTAACTCTCCATGTTTTTCTTTTCTTTTGTAAGGTAAATACTTATTTATATTTAAAATGTTAATTTTGTTTTTACTATTTTTCATATATGTATTGATGTTTTTAAATTGAAAATGAATGTATATGTACCAAGGAAAATTCCCCTATCGGATAGTAAAGGCTTATCTTATCTTATCTTATATCTTGTGATACAAATAAATCATTAATCAAAACGATTTTAGAAATTTCAAGTATTAGGCCAGATTAACCGAGCAGGTGAACAAGATATTATGGGGCAAAATAGAGGATGAAAAGAAAAGGAAATCAAGATAAGATAAGATAAGCCTTTCTTATCCCATAGTGAAATTTTTCTTGGTCATACACAAATACATTTGATTCAATATCACAACACCAGTTGTAAATATGTGAGATGAAAAAAAAAAATAATAACGATACTAAAATAAAATAAGCGTTCTACATTCACATGTAAAATTATTGAAATTATACACTGCCAAAAATACATAATTGTATTTAAAAAGCACACACCTCTTCACACATATACAAGTACACACATATCACTGAATACAAGTCCTCTAATTATGGCATTGAGTTAAATTGTTCTAACGCCCAGCGTGAGCAATCATTAGACTATGCTGTGGACGGATCCCAAGACTGACGTCTGACGATTTTTTGTGTTGCCACAGAGAGGGGATACAGGGGGCGAAATCGGACAAATCTGCCAACCATGGAACCCGAACCGCGGTTTTCCCGACCCGGGGACCAACGTTCACCCCCCTCTAAGTATAGCAATTTTGCAGCAATCTAATGGATGCTGGTACAAACGAGTTTTTAAATCTGTGTGTTCTGGCCCTTTTTTATATTAATCTGTTACTTCTTTATGTTGCTTCATATTCATTATGAAGAGGGTGGTTTATGTCGGATGTAATATATTTAGCTTTATTCATTACTTGTAAAACATACATGTCTTTGAAAGGGGTTTTCACAGCCAATAATTTGGGTAGCTTTCTTTTTTATTTTGTCAACTCTTTGAGAAAACAAAACACAAAGCACACAGTAAAGACAGTAGGAAGAGTTGTACATCAATAAAAGAAACCCCAATCAAATTTTTCATTAAAGCAACTGATAGCAGAAAGCAATGGAGGGCTATGATTGCCAATATTATATGTATATAACATTTGTGGCCAATAAAGAATATAACATGGCTGCCTCATTATTTTTCTCCATGCCTTCTCCATGAAATAGAGATGGTCTAGCTATAAAAATAAAGTGCTAAAATTGTTTAAGCTAATTCAAAATTGAAGGAGTAGATACACAAAAAGAATACCCTGTGTATTTTAACTGTCTCATAAATAATCTCACTCATTTATATCATATATCAGCCCAACAAGAATGTTAAATGGCCTTGTCATAGTCATGTTTATGTATAGTGCAATCACCATAACAATGAGGATTGTGGTGAGGATCCTCTTCGGCTATGCTAATGATGATCCCTTAATCCCTTTACATTATTGTGTTGCTGGTACCAGCAATTTAAAGGCCTTCATTGAAACAACAAGTTGACAACTCAGTAATACATGCTGCTGCACACCCCTGCATCCACCTTCTTCCGAGACTGAGAGAAAGAAAGAGAGAAAGAGAGAGAGAGAGAGAGAGAGAGAGAGAGAGAGAGAGAGAGAGAGAGAGAGAGAGAGAGAGAGAGAGAAGAGAGAGAGAGAGAGAGAGAGAGAGAGAGAGAGAGAGACAGAGAGAGACAGAGGCAGAGACAGACAGACAGACAGAAAGAGAGAGAAAGAAAGAAAAAAAAAGGAAGAAAAAAAAAGAAGAAACAATCAATTATAAATAAAAAAAAGGAAAGAAAAAAAAATTAAACACTCTTACCCACGGTTGGTTAGATCTGTAAAGGTCGTCTCCCACACACATGTCCAAGAATTTGATTGCAGAAATCATCTTGTACAGATCCTGCTCCAACATGGATCTCAAAGCCTTCGCCAGCAGAGACACTGGTGGGCTTTCATTGCAGCAGCAGAGGTTTGGAATGTCTTCAAGCTTGTACAAAGACAAACACAAGTTAAATAACGACTTGGCAGAAAAATGTTAACTGGGTGTTGTTTAACAACTTAACAAAGCCACATGTGGTTGATTGATAGTAGTTGTTGCCTTCACATCAACTACTGTATTTTACCTAATGATATTTTAATTCATTTGTATAATTTGAGGCTAGGTTTCATCAAATGCAAAAAAAAAGCGCTTGACGTACAAATTTACAATCCAATTACGGCAGCTTGGCTAAGATGATACTGCAGGGTTCTCTAGAAGGTTATCCAATTACGGCAGCTTGGCTAAGATGATACTGCAGGGTTCTCTAGAAGGTTATCCAATTATGGCAGCTTGGCCAAAACGATATTGCAAGGTTTTCTAGAAGGGGTCAGAAAGCGAGGGCGGTGGGCAGATAACAGGAATGGACCAGACTAGACAACTCAACCCTGACAAGGTTGGCAGAGGAAAGGCCTGCCTGGCATTAGCTGATGCCCAATAACTCCCCTGCGACTGTACAATCAAGGGACTGAACTGAACTGAACTGATGGTGCTGAAGTTGGACCCTAAGCATCAAACAAACCGTCAGTGCGATGATCTCTTCAGTTGCCATGTTATTTCATTGCTTTTGTTCATTGTATGAGTAACAACTATAATTTTTCCAAATTTTACTAAAAGAACTGCACTATGATTTAATTGACAAATTATTTGTATTGCTATTGTAAATATTCTTAACTATATCAAATTACCGAAACATTTCTCTTCTATGATAGTGCTGAGGATGCTTCAAACAAACCCAAACAAACCTTCAGTGTGATGATCTCCTCATCGCTGGGTTGACCGTCACCAGGCAAGAGAAGGGCCTTCAGACACACGTAGCTGAACCTGACCTGCAGGAAGCTTCCCCTGGCCGTACCGGGCACCAGGTCGGCGAGGTGCATCTGGTTATGGTGATGCTCCGACGCATCGTGCAGCCGCATACAAAGCTCTGGCACCTGCGTTAGGGAAAAAATTATTGTTTATAACCACTGATTCAGGTGCTGCATGTGTCAATGTTAAGAGGTGACAGACGTAGAGAGAGAGACAGAGATAGACAGAGGCAGAGACAGACAGACAGACAGAAAGAGAGAGAAAGAAAGAAAGAAAAAAAGGACGAAAAAAAAGAAACAATCAATTATGAATAAAAAAGGAAAGAAAAAAAAATTAAACACTCTTACCCACGGTTGGTTAGATCTGTAAAGGTCGTCTCCCACACACATGTCCAAGAATTTGATTGCAGAAATCATCTTGTACAGATCCTGCTCCAACATGGATCTCAAAGCCTTGGCCAGCAGAGACACTGGTGGGCTTTCATTGCAGCAGCAGAGGTTTGGAATGTCTTCAAGCTTGTACAAAGACAAACACAAGTTAAATAACAACTTGGCAGAAAAATGTTAACTGGGTGTTGTTTAACAGCTTAACAAAGCCACTTGTGGTTGATTGATATTAGTTGTATTCACATCAACTACTGTATTTTACCTAATGATGTTTTAATTCATTTGTGTAATTTAAGGCTAGGTTTCATCAAATGCAAAGCACAGCGCAATTTACTATCCAATTACACCAACTTGGCTAAGATGATACTGCAGGATTCTCTAGAAGGTTATCCAATTACGTGAGCTTGGCCAAAACGATATTGCAGGGTTCTCTAGAAGGGGTCAGAAAGCGAGGGCGGTGGGCAGACAACTTAAAGGAATGGACCAGACTAGACAACTCAACCCTGCCAAGGTTGGCAGAGGAAAGGCCTGCCTGGCATTAGTGAATGCCCAATGGGTTGAACATACCTCCCCTGCGACTGCACAGGATGACGTAGGATGCCAAGCATTAAACAAACCGTCAGTGCGATGATCTCTTCAGTTGCCATGTTATTTCATTGCTTTTCTTCATTGTATGAGTAACAACTTTAATTTTTCCAAATTTTACTAAAAGAACTGCACTATGATTAATTTGACAAATTATTTGTATTGCTATTGTAAATATTCTTAACTATATCAAATTACCGAAACATTTCTCTTCTATGATAGTGCTGACGATGCTTCAAACAAACCCAAACAAACCTTCAGTGCGATGATCTCCTCATCGCTGGGCCGACCGTCACCAGGCAGGAGAAGGGCCTTCAGACACACGTAGCTGAACCTGACCTGCAGGAAGCTTCCCCTGGCCGTACCGGGCACCAGGTCGGCGAGGTGCACCTGGTTATGGTGATGCTCCGACGCATCATGCAGCCGCATGCAAAGCTCTGGCACCTGCGTTAGGGGAAAAATAATTGTTTATAGCCACTGATTCAGGTGCTGCATGTGTCAATGTTAAGAGGTGACAGACGATTATTGTAAGAATAGTGTATGTGTGAGTGCATGGAAGGACGACGTAACTTCTGGTTATGGTGATGCTCTGAAGCATGTGCAGCCGTTTGCAAAGCTCCGGCACCTACGCTGGGAAAAGGAAGTGTTTTACAAGAAAAAAAAATTGCGGTTAAAACATACTGCAGGTGTGTCAAATCTATTAAAGGAACGATAGTATGCGGGGAGGGGGGGGGAGAGAAGTGTGAAGGATTGGAGGGCACCGTATCTAAGTGGGTAGACCAAAGTGGCTTCTAATTAGAGGTCCATGGTTCAATTGCCCAATCAGGCCCTTGGTACTGCTGTTAATTCCGTGTCAGTATTATATTGAGATTGGCCAAGTCCTGGGTATCTCGCTCTGGGTTTCCATCGTCGTACACGATCCTTCTTGGAAACCTTAGAAGCGTTTAAGAAGGAGAGAGTTAAGCTTTCTTCGACAAGAGATAAGCTTGGAACAGTTGTTTAGAGCTGATAATTATTAACTACAACATAACGTTACAGTTTTGTGCGCGCATACACACACACATAGGCTACACATTTCAGTCGCTATCAACTTATCTGTAGCTAGACCTATAAAGCTATAAATCTTTATAAACTTTCGCCATGTTAGAAAATGATTTAAAAACGTAGTGACATATTAATTTAATTTTGTTCAAGACGCAATAAACATGTTCCACCAAAACACAGAATCACCACACACACAAAAAAAAAACGTTTAGACAAACAAACACATATTAATATTGTGTATTCGTGACAAGTCCACATTCTTTGATGGGACAAAATAGTCCTAGTTTGAAATTTGATAAGAAGATTATGAGACACTAGAAATATAATTTTCTGGAGAGGGCAGTCATGACTATCGCCTTAGGAGCCGAAAATAACATTTCAGTGAGGGATCTGTGGAATTGTAATCAGTTGTGACACGTGTTCAAGATTTATGAATATAATTTACATATATATGTTTTTTTAAATAAACATTTCCATAAAAAGTAGAGCAATGTTAAAACAAAGTTTCCACTAGTATGCATACTGGGGGTACTTTACATTATTTAGTTCTGAAAACGTTTCAGTCCAAATGCGCATGCCTAAGATATAGACTCTTACTAAGAACTTGTTTGAAGCAGAGTTTCGTTTTGATTCTGTTTTGAATCTTGGTTTCGATTGCCACTCTAATCGGGGTCCATTTACTAGCAGCACCGTCAAGCTTCATGTGGAACTATGGGAATCTTTCAGCATACATGGAGTCCTATTTCCACATGTACTGTTACCCTGGTTGCGTTGATGGCGATTCTCAGTGGATACTTAATCTGTACGCTGCGAGCTTTTGCCCAGGACTTTGCCTGTCCGGGCCGATAAGCAAATATCTGGGCATGAGGTGGTCAGGAATCGCTGCGATGGTCATCTGCAACGCTGGACTAATCTCATCCGCCTGGTCTGTCAAGGTGTCTGTGATTGGAACGTCGCTTCTAATGGGCCTACTCAACGGACTGGGTATGGGTACCAGTCTATGCACATCATTCATGTACGTGAACGCTTGGGCTGGGAAACATAAAGGTTTCTTTGTGGCGACAGTCACCAGCGCTCCTACCATTTTGTCAATTCTACAAAACCAGATCATCACTTTGTACGTAAATCCCAAAAACCTGAAGCCGGATACCGCACTAGGACCTAAAACCTATTTCTCAGAGCGAGCATTGCTAGAGCGTGTGCCAAATGTAATTTTTATATTAGGTCTCATGACATTGGTTCTTCAGGTTCTTGGTAATATAATGGTGTCCAGACCACCGTCAACTGATAAAAAGTCCTCGGATCACCCAAGGAAAAGTTCAGCCGAATCTGAGGCAAATAATGCTTGCTTAACGAAAAATGCTCATGATAACACGACAAATCAAACGACCACCAATAATCCAAGCACGGAAAGGATGTGTATTCCGAATGGTCGTTCTCGTTATCTATCCATAGACCGATTAGGAGACAAAACCCAGGAGTCTATTGCCTTGAAAAACTATATTTCGGACACACAATCTAATTTTAAAGCTAAACCAAGCTCTGAAATCCAAAAAGATATTGAGATAGACGTTGCATCTACTGAGCAACTACCTCGTTCGTTGAAACCTATGGAAGCTTTAAAAACAGGATCCTTTAAAACGCTGTGGCTCTTTGTAGTGGCGCTCATGTACGGTCTGATTCTCAAGAACAATTACTACAAACAATTCGGACTCCTTTACATTAAAAACGACAGGTTTTTGACGCTGGTCGGGAGTCTGATTCCAGTCACTGCTTCCATCGCTAGAATATTGTTCGGAAGCTTGATCGACCGAGAGATACTTAGCATAAAGACTTGCGTGGTCATCACGCTCTCTGCGAACTCTTTGTTCTGCGATTTTTGGTGGTTCGTGCCTCAGTTAGACGGTATAGCGTACTTGTTTCTGATTCTCAGCATGGCGAGCACGCACAGTGTGACCTACACATTGGCTGCCACGGGAACCTTGCAAGCCTTTGGCCCAGACCATTTTGCGACGAACTTTGCGATGGTCTACACCGCTGCGACTGTCGTCGCCATTGTAACGGCTCTTACGGTGAATCCGTTACTTCAAGCACTGGGCTGGTTCTGGCTTTTTGCCTCGTGTGGAATCGTTAGCACAATAGCTCTTTTCTGCACAGTTGTAATGAAAATGGAAAATAAGGAATCTTGAAAAAAAAAATTATTCCACTTTGACGACTTACGAAGGACTGGGTGGTGAATTTTGTTGGGGTTTCAAAAAAATCTGATTTTAGATGCTTCTATATAGCTTCATTGTGCATAAAAACTAACTAATTCAGATGTTGTAGAGTATATCGAAGTATGATAAAAATCCACATTTTAGACCCTTGTGTAGACATCTAGAGAGTCAAAATTTCATTTCTTTGAATAATACTGAAATAACTGGTATTTTAGTTATAAGAAAAGACCAGAGATTCAAGTTGTTAAATCATTTCTATCATACCAAAATAATGAGTTACGTAAGGGTTAAGTCACCAAAATGTGCTTCTGATTTGGCCCTACTGGAGAATACATCTTTTATCCCCTCAAGAGCTGCAAAGCGCGCGAATTCGAAGACTGTATGACTATTTATTGTGTTGTTTGTACATTAGCTTTGAAATCATCCGTCATCCTGTGGTATTTGTCACCACTCGCGTTTGTACACGTATAGGGCAATTTAAACAACATATCGATTTAGGAATAACTGGATGTTTTAACATTATGTTGGTTGGCTTCAATATACTTTTGCCTAATTTTCTAGACTGCCATTAATAATATAAAAATAATTTATACACAGTGATTTCATATTGAATTCATGACGTATATTTATAACAATCGATGATTAGTAAAACAATCTTTTTTTCCGTCTCTGTTTGTATGTGCGTGTGAATGAAATAGTTTAAAGGCATAGAATAGTTGTTGCCTTAAAAAAACAAAAATGGAGCTATAACAAATCTGCATTTCGGGAAAAAGCAACATAATTTGAATTGGTTTATGCAAGTTGAAAAATATACTTTTTTAAATAAAGGATAAAACGTGAATTGATAGAAAAAGGAACATTATCGCGTTGACACGTTTTGCCTATCAAGCCAAAACCTTGAATGTTGATATCCAGATCGGATTATTATACATTAAAACCGTTTCAGGTCCCATTATTTTCACTGTTTACAGCCCGCGGCAAACTTCATTGAAAATTAAAATCAGCACCACCACCGGCATGCAGGCGATACACAAATGTACGAAGCTTTCACATAAATAATGTTAACTTGTTAAGTAAAACCACAAAGTGTGAGTCTGGCGCAAAATAAGCAAAATAAGACTGGAATTGTTTGATTTGGAAAGCCTTAACAGGAGTGAAAAACGAATTAAAATAAAAGAATAAATTCGAAAGAAGAAGATTATTGATATTATTTTTTTAATCAAACTATTTCTATGAGTGCTCAATTCATTTCATTTTGTAAAACGCTACACTTTGAGAGTTATACTTATCAGTCTCATAATGCACCATTGTAAAACTGATGATGGTGTCCCTAGTGCTTCCTAATTAGGCTATGGCAATGCTCTTTTCCTTAGTATCTTGTTCGGGCCAACTAAAAAAAAAACAACAACACGGAAAGTTCAACAGCCAGTTATTCAGCCAAAGCCATTTACCAGAAGAAAGAAAAATGAGCTCGTGGAGCTTTATTAATGTCTTTTGCGGATCCCAATAAAAACCGGGTTTGTTTGTTTTTTTTAAGCTAAAATAATTTTGCCCCGCAATACATACAAAAACGTGTGCACCAAAATATGAGCCAGACAGCCCGCTGTCTAAGATATGTAGGTGAAAAAAATTTAAACTATTTCCAAATCTTCAGGGAACTGATCAATTGAGATTTCTGATACCCCTTAAACGAAAAATTAATAAACTCAAGACTTTCAAAAAGGCAATGGAAAGCTATTCTTTTATCAGTGTTTTCGGTTTTTACATCGCTATTTGTTTTTCCTTTTCATGTCTTGTTAAGTAAAATTAAGTATTTCATTTCATTTTAGGGAGGTTTTTTTTCTCATCATGTTTAATGTTTACTTATAATTTTTATCACTGGTAAATGCTAGCGACTGTGTATAGTTGTAACACTCACGGTACTCTGTTATATTAATGATCTTTAACTTGTATGCATACTGCTTTCCATATAATTATGTTTATTTATCGCATGAGATTTGTGCCTCCAGATTCATGTGTATACATGCATATTTGTTATTAGGTTATTTTTTTACATTATTGCACAAAATGTAAAGTGCTTGAAGCTTTAAAAAGTTAGAAATGAAAAGAGCTTGATATATGTCATAAAATTGTGTTGTTTTTCAGAAACATGAAAGGTTCATAAAATGGGTTTTGGTATCACAATTTTATCGCTAAATCTACAATTTGAGACTTTTATGTTGATAATTATGACCTTTTTAAAATTTATAATATTGCGTTTTTTTCTATTTGTGTTTACATGGAACTTTTCAAACTTTTCAAGCTTGTGGATAATTCAATAAAAAAGGACTTACTTATTATTATATTTATTACAAGAAATTTTTAGATTTTTGCTCACCTCTATAGGATTAACTATAGCACCAATTTTCTTGAAATTTTGCATGAATGTAACTCTATTTTTCGACCAGTGCAGCACCTTTAAAACCGTTGATTAATAAAACAAAATAAACCAAACTTCATGTTCTGTTCATTTTTCTAAAGTTCTATACATCTTTTAAACGACCAGAATTGATTTGTGAGTTATACAAATATGAGGTGTGTTCAACAGTAATAAGCATTTAGAAATCTTCCACAAATCAAATGAAATGACAGTTCTTATTAAATGTATAGTTCTACGATACGGTCTATTATCTCTGTATGTTTTTGTTGGTTTTTTTTTTTTCGGGAAACCTTTCTGCTATGGTAAACCCTTATAGTGAGAAGGGTCTACGCTCGGCCAATGTCTATCTGGATCTAGATCTAGCTCTAAACGGTCCTAACTTTTTGACATTTTGTGCCTACGTAGATCTAAATCTAAATGCTTGTTGAGAAAAGTTTAGATCTATCCTTCTAGATCTATATAGGCCTTTTTTTATATTTTGCACCTGTACTAGTATATTATGTGCTTTTCTTGGGGGGAGAGGCAGAGAGAGAGAGAGAGAGAGAGAGAGAGAGAGAGAGAGAGAGAGAGAGAGAGAGAGAGAGAGAGAGAAATAGAAAATGATGCACCCGAAAAATGCAATGCAGTTGTCTGCATTTTTTCTCTTCTTTAAGTTTAACGTTAGGGTGTCTGAAAGTATATTCATGAGCATAATGTAACTACTACCTTATACTATGGGAACGTGTAATACAATGTTATGAGAGTAGTAAATTTAATTTAAAATGTGAATATGGTTATTGTATTTAAGTGACTCTATTTTATCTAAATAATATATTCACTGTAGAATAAGAAATAAAAAATATACTCAAATGACAGAGCTTAGGCCTATGTTTAAAAATTATACTCTCTTTATATTTCCTTACTTTTCATTATATATTAGAGACAGCATCATCTTCCTAACTATCAAGCTCTCAATCGATATTTCTTTAACTTATTTATGTATTGTCTTCACTCCCTTTCCCGCCCTATGGGCCTCTTCCGATCTCATAAATTATTTAAATATATGACGCTATATTTGCATCACTTCTCCTTTTCCCTCCATTCTTCTATCTGTTTTAATGTATTCATCCTGTTCACATACTCCTTTTTCCACTCTATGTTTCTCACTCAGAGTCGGTTTCTGTCTTCATCTCAATAATAAATTCTTTTATTTTTATTTCATATCTTGAACAACTTTCAGCATGTGTCTACAGTACTCATCAAAGTTTATTTCGAAATTTTCGGATAGTTCTAGGTTTAATACACTGAATATGTCTTTATTGGTGAACATAACCTTTTTATTGACATTCATAAAAAAGACATTCATAAGAAAAAAATTTAACTGGACAAAGACTATACATAATTATATTTCATCTTTTTTTTTTTCTTCTTAATTCTTGTACAAACCAATTTAAAAGGGTTTTTAGATATTTATTTTAATAGGCAGACTCAAAAAAAAGGGAATTCAATTGGGACTGAAATTTAGCAAAAAAATTATTTCACTTTGTTGTATGTAGACATCAAAGATGTTCACCTAGCAGAAACCTCATGGTACCATTTTGTAGCAGATCTAAAAAAAGGATTTTTTAAAAAGGTTTTGGCACACTGTCCCTTGTAAAAACCACTTCTTGCTTGATGTGCTAACTTTATCCTAAAGAAGAATCCATGCCTTATTGCTATGGTACTTAACTTTGGTGAACTCGCATTCGAAATAGCAAAACCCAGGGGAAAAAAACTCATACCAGAAGAGAAACATTTTTCTTTTCAGAATGCCTTACATATGCTGTATTAAATATGGTACAAAATGTAGTTCATGATTAAGTGATAATAAACCAATTAGACTTTATTAAGGAGACAGAGTTTTAAAATTTGACAGTTTTGTTTTACATTGATAAAATATTTCAAAGCCCTGAAGACAATTTAAATGGAGTGAAAATAAACAATCAACTATAAATTGTTCAACTAATTCATTTCGAGGGAAATAGGGCAAAGGAAAAAAAGATTATTGAATTTAGATAAAGTAGTCATAAAACAGTCTTTTACCACACACAAAAGAAAAAGAAAGAAAGCAGTTATCTGCAAAAAGAAACTATTTTGTTTAAGTCATAATTTTTTTTTAAACAACAACAAAACAAGAAAAGCAGTTGGTAAATAAAAGATATATGTCATTAACCTTTTCCATCACACTGCACTCATGTTGAGTGCGTTGATAACGCTTGTGCTATAATCTTTTCATCACTATGCATACTTTCCATATCAAAATAGTAAATATCAAATCTAGACATTTAAAAAATAACCCCAAAACAGTGTGCACACAAAAAACAAGCCTTGAATATAAACAGGCGATGTTAAAAGGTGAGAGTCATTCATAATCAAATTTTTCTTGAAAAAAAGTGTTTACATTTTTAACTTTCATTCTTTGCTTTCATTAAATCAAAGAAGTCACAGTTTTTGGTCAGCAATGCTTATAAAAATTGCACTATTTTTAGAGTTTTTCTAAAATTCATACCTTTTGAACCAATTTAGATAAAATAAAAATTTGGACAGTTTTCAAACTTCAACTATTTCACTGCTTTCATGTACACGAAGTGACTTTGTTGAGTTGACCTTTTCCCATCACCCATTGATAAGCGCTTGTGCTAGCGCATCTTTGCATTGATCTGCACACATTCTATTTTTTAAATAAATAAACATCAAGTCTTTTATCTTTAAAAAATTGTTGAGGATTTTTTTTTTTAGGTGTGCTCACAAGGAATGGGCCTTGAAGCATACAGTGTGTAAAGGTCTATTGTTGATGTTTACCACTTACCACGGATGGCCAGTCCTCATCTCTGTAACACTGAAGTATGGCACCAAAGCACTCCTGAGCTTCCAGGCTGATAAACCTGCGAAAAAAATTATGTTTTAATATGAACAGTTCTACTTCTAAGATAATATCGTACCATTTTCTCCAAAATATGTGAAAAACATTTAAAGCAATGTTGACATAATAATCAAAGTTTTAAATTTTTTTGGGAAAAATTGTTTATACTCTTCAAATATTTTGACTATTTAAAAAGATCGTCCCAACAGATATGCTACAACGTAGGGGTAAAAGCATAAAACATTAGGGTTGGATTATTTAGAAAAAAAGCTGGTCTCAAGTTCTTTTACGCAGTATTTGGATCTATTGATATATTGACTATTTATCAAGGAAAAATATACAGCTGATATCTTAAAAAATGTAATTTCCATTTTTTACTTTAATTATGCTACCTTTAATCTATTTTTCATATTGTCTGCACTATTTGAATTTTCTTCCACTGAAGAATTAAGGCATATCACTTTATATACAGTCCATGAGAAATATTGTACTAAAGTAAGTTTTGATAAGAGTATCTTATAATTATGAAAAGAAGATCTAGATAACCTTAATTATTATTAACATTCTGAACTTACTTATTGATGTTACTATCAAGCTGAACTTTGGCAACCATAAAGAACATCTGGTTGAGGCTCTCTTTCGGAAGGCACAACCTGAAAATAAAGAAAACCAAGCAATTTAGAAAAGCAACAGGGACCAAAAACAACAATGGACTCTAGTGGATTGGGTGAAAAATACACTGAGATTAGTGGAAATTTATCAAAAAGTCATTGTGAGCTAGACACCTACAAAAACATAAAAAAGCATGAAATTCATTTAACATGTTTAAAAATTACTTGTGATTAAAATTTAAAAGCTGGAAGAACTTAAAGGTACTTACTGTGTTTGTAAGGCTGTTGCTAGAACCTTTAGAACTAACTGTACATTTTCCTTGTTCAAAGATCCCTTCATATCCTCCTGGATATCCTTATTTTCGTTGTTTTCTACAGCTAGATATTTTCTGAAAATACAAAATATAATTATCTTTGTTAAGTATTTAATTAAGATTGAGTAAGCATTTTATTTTATCTCTGTACTTGAAAACATTTAAGTATTCAGGTTAAAATGACTATCTCCTAGCTAATGACATTTTTTCAACACTCATAATACCACTCCTCTGTGTGAAATGGTTTGTACATATGGGATCTTTCTGTATTGCTTTTGAAACATTGTCCAAAGTTACTTAACCATCTTTTTCACTTCAAAGAGTCAAACATGTGGATTTGTTATCATTTTAAGTTTACAATCATATTTTCTTGTTTAAATCACATTCCTGAATTCTGATTTGTTTTAAGAAATACAATTGCGTGCATATAAGTCAAAATACTTAGTCCACCAGCTATGACTCCTTAATTCTTTTCAATACATTAGTTAGGGCTTTTTTAAGTGATAAATTAAAGCTATACAAAAAAGAAAACAATGGGGAAAAAATCGAATATTAAAAAAAGATGTAAATAAGGTGAATAATGTGGTAAATATGTGTGTTTCTTTATCAACTTCTAAAAAATAAAATTTACGTATTTCTTCAATTGATACTGTAAGAGCTTTAGAAGTAAAGAGAAACTGTTTTGTAAAAAAACAACAACAGTGCATTCATATTTAAATTAAAGAAAAAACAAGGCTTTTAAACAATAAGTTTCTTAGATGAACAACATAATTATATTTGAAAATCTTAAAAGCTCACTTAAGTTTGAACTACCTTATTTCATCATCAGCGTATCTATGGTGTTTTCCAAGAAGGTCTTGTGGCTCAGCACCTTCAACCAACAGGAGAAAATGAAGTGAAGCTATAGCACATGTTGTCAGCAAAACAACTTGATCCTGACTACTTAATGGCATTTTTTTTTTTTTTTAATTTCATGAGTGAGGTTACTAAAAACAGCAGGTTGAGAAAATGTTATAAAATAAATTAAGAGAGCAAATCTCTCAGTTCGCACTGAGCAAAGGTCATACCTATATTCTCTCAGAATTTTGGTCACTCCATTGGGAGACACCAATTGTTTCTAAATGCTGCTAGCTGTTCATTGCTAGCTGGTACATTTTCATTTTGCTTATAGGGATATATAATAAAAAAAAAATTCTTATCAAATAATCTTTAAAAAAAAAACAAAAAAACTTTCAATTAACAAAACAAGAAATATCATATTCAATACATTCTACAATATTTGTACTGATTTTTATGTACAATGATAAAGTTACTAAACCAGCAACATATGTGTTTTTATATAACTTCAGCTTCAATGCTAAGGACGTGAACCTTTACTTTATTTACCAAGGTTAACAAAAAGGCGCAAAAGGGATAATGGGTCAGGGCACCATGACTGATGTTCAGGATCTCTTTTACTCAGCAAGTTTATTTTGAACTGATGAAGGATGCCAACTAGACTGATATAACAGCTGTGAGATGTCACAGGTGAAGGATGAATTGCCACTGCAGAAAATGTAAAAAAAAACAAAAACAAAACAAAAAACAGACATTTGACATAAATAATGGCATAACAATAGTATTAGAAAAACAAGAAACACTTACTTGACAGTTATAGTATATAATAAAAAAAAATTAGAAAAAGAAAAGAGCCATTGAAAACTGTATTTCCAATTTTTTTTTTACTATTAAAAATATGCTCTATCTGTTAAAAAAAAGTCACAATATTAACTCAAAAACTCTCTGACCATTATGATATTAAAAACAAACAAAATAAATTTCAAAGTTTCAATTTATACAAAAAGATGAAAAGATCAGTATGTTGTCGTTTAATCTATTAAGATAGATGCTAACTTGATTTTAACACTCACATAAATTCAATAACCAAAGCAGAACGCTGTCAATGTCTGATATTTGTTTGACACAAGCCACAAGAGCTTTTGACAAAAAAAGATTTGTCAAGGTTCCTGTAATATAAATTTTTTTTTTCTTTCTTTATAAAATAAAAAAAGGATTGAAAGGAAACATTTAAAGGAATGCAGCTTTGACATGTAATAACTGTATGAACAAATTTGTGTGTTTCTCTATAATGCACTCACTTATTTTCTCTGATAGTTAACATTTAATGTTAAAGTGATGAGCATGGACATAATCAAAGTCAAAGAGAATACTATAGCAGATATGTATTGTCATATTAAAAGGAAAGTATATATGTTTGACATGTAATAACAACATGGAACACAATACTCTTATACTCTGATGATTAACCTTTTATGTTATAGTAGTAATGAGCATGCAGACAATCAAGGACAGCAAATCAAATAAAAGTCCTATAAATAGGAAAGTATATGCTGATTTTAATGATACAGCGGCAGCTGTTGCTATGGCCAATGACAAGTTGAGTTTATGCAAAGATCTTTTTAAGGAGACCAGATTTTAAGACAAGCATTTTCAATTTTAAGACAACCTGTTTCCAATTTTCTGTAAATGTCCAGCGTGAGGTAAGATAACTGCTATCGAATTCTCTAACTAAACAGGACACAGGATCAGCTTTATTATACATATAAAACTGCAGAACAGAAAAAAAAAACTTACCAGGGACTGTGTTGGCCAGTATTTTGTCGATGGAAGAGCCTGAGGAAGTAAAACCACAAGCAAAGGGACTTGTTTTTTCTGTGTACAAACAACAAAACCGTTCTTGATGGAAAAGGTGTATCCCAGGCTGTACAAGAGGCTCGCTTGATTTTACATCTAGCTGTAGATTAAAGTTTGAAATTGTAACGTGATCAATATACTGCATTCATGAAGACCTTTTCAGTTTGAAGAAAATCATTCAAAATATCTTAGGTTTTTCTTTAATTGGCAGGACTGCTTTCATATTATTTCCAACTACACCAGCGAAGAAAAACTTGGTTCAGTTACTTAGTCAAAGATGAAAGCTAGGATTTTGTATTCACAATTGTTGCCTTTCCGTTACCAGAACATTTAAGATTTGTCACCACTTGAATGTTTTGAACATCTTTTTAAAAAAAGGAAAAAATTACCTGCTGAAGGTGATCTTCATGCTCAGAGGCAAGACTTTGAGAATCTGATGTATGAAAGACAAGAAAATTGATAAATACATTTACTATTAAATGACTAAAACATGCTCAATTCTGATTTTTAAAAAATTAGTGGTTTGCTTTCTAAAATAGAAAAAAAAATCACAAATAAAATTGCAAAAAGTGTTTATAGAAAAACTGAGAACTTGAAAATGTATACATAAAAAATGTTTAAATTGCAATTGGTAGATTAGGTAAGCCTTTATAAGATTTATAACATGCTACTAGACAAGAATTATCAGGACCCTATATGTTGGTTCCTAAAAGTTAAGTCAGAGTATGGCACCAACTTTTTAAAACTTGATACCAAATCTAAAAATCTGGATTGGAGCATATCTTTCAATATCGCTTGGCAATAACAAATGTCAAAAAGGCAAAAAAGACTGCATTTTATTAGAAAAAAAAATCTAGCAGACATTTATTTTTGTTTTCTGTGTACTTTTACTTTCATCACTTGGTGTGGTCAAATTGTAATTTTTCTGAAATTTTGTATTTTGTCCATTTTGTTGCTGTGTATTCTTGCTTGGATCTCTTATTCATATAAAGAGATAATGCAACATTTAAAATTGTATTAGAAAAAAATTATGTAGCAAGGATTATGTATATATTCAATTCAGTGAGCCTTGGATATTGTCAAATATGGGACATCTTTAAGAGCACTGCTGAGACACTTTGACCGACATAAAAATAGAAAAGATTGGATATGATGAACTATTATTTTTTACAATTCATCCCTAATACACTTAACACTATACCAAAACAAAAAAAAGGTTCCATACTATGAAAAAAGACCATGCAGTTATCACGGAAAGATGCTAATTCAGATTGTAACTTTAAGAATGCTTCTGGATTACATGAGAGAGTTGATCAAAGTTGAGAACGAAAAAGATGAGGATCCAAATAGAATCAACAACTGTGTGTGTTCAATCTATAAAGATTATATATAAAGTAAATTTTAAGAAAATAAAATAGTAGAGAATTTAGACAAAACATTCAGTTATGAACATAAGGAGAAAATTGTATTCTTTGCTAATGATATTGTGAAAGTGTGATTTTAAATTTTGTTAAAAAAGCACAGGTTCTTTCATTTCTGCAATGTCTAAACTGATAATGTTATTTATACTCTGTTTTCTGTAATCATTGAACCTGTTTGAAAAAAAAAGAGAAAAAATTGTTTAGTTTTCAGATACTTTTCTATCTCTGTAGATGCGTAGCAAAACAATAGATTTTATTAGTCAAATAATTATAAAAAAAAACAACAAATACTTACGGTCCTGATCGTCTTCCTGTGAATTGTTTTCCGCAATATCTTGCTGGGAAAGTAAGATATTATGTCTTAGTGATCTGTCAAGTCACTTTCATATAGAAAAAAAAAAAAATCCATTATGCCAACGTCACTGCCTAAGTTGAGCCCCTATATATGTGCCCTTTTTTTAATCAGAGTTTAGGCTGAAAAATAAAGGCAACTGAAATGAATATCTATTAATATTATGGCAATGACTTGTCGCTTTAACTTTGGTCCCCATTTATCTTTCTTCAAAGTTTTCACATTTCACACAATAAATATTTTCTGAAAAGGGAGAGTACTAGCTATTCAAGTTTCAACGTCTTCTAAGTCGCAGGGGATCTCATATACAGTGATATAAAACTAAAACAAAAAAAATTAAATATGTTCATGAAAATGCTGAGGCTGCTTGTTAATGTTTGTTATGCTCTACCTGGGGGAACATTTTGTACAGAACATGGCAGCTTGCTTTGTGCTCAGCAAAAGGAAATAAAAATAACCAGCTATTACTGATATTGGAGTTGAATTCATACTTTAAGGAACGGACTACCAACCCAGGAATTAATCTCTGTGTGAATATATATATGCTTTCTGATAAGGAAAAGAAAATACATTACCAGCAGTTGATCTCTGACTTTCTCAAGTCTTGTGCGCTCTGGTGCCTAGAAAATGAAAAAGAAATAAATGTGAAAGAAAATGTGAAATAAAAAGCGATTTGTGATTGTTCTGTACGATTGTGGTAGAGAAAGACCAAACTGGTTGAGCAATATCACAGTTTGTAATGAGTACAGTGGTCTCCTTCTAAGAACTCTCCGTTTAAAACCAACTCTGTCTTCCAACCCACTCCCCCTATAAAAGATGATTTTTTTTTTTTCTTTAATGTATGCCACAACAAACCCAGTTTATTCTTTTTCTTTATCTCCTTCTCTCTCTTTCTCTCTCTCTCTCTCTCTCTCTCTCTCTCTCTCTCTCTCTCTCTCTCTCTCTCTCTCTCTCTCTCTCTCTAAGGGGCCCAGTGGTCCAACAGTACACAATCTCCAATCTCCTTATTGTATGTTTGGTTTTGTTGAAGTTCCCCAAATTCTCACCTTTAACCAAAGTGTTGACCGTTTTTATAGTTATCTAAGAGTATGGCTGTCAAGAGCAGTGCACATATCTGAAGAAAGCCATCTGATGAAAATCACACAAATCTTTATTTCGCCATTGCCGACTCCCCGCTATTGATAGTTTACAGGCAGGGACCTCAAATAGTTTGAAATGGAGATGTGAATAGCTGTTTGCTCTAGACTGAGAATCATACTTCATAGAGGTGGCCCCAATCATTATGCCGCTGAGGAGAAGTGTACTTTGACCATTCACGCAAGGTGCCCATCGAAATGTTCTATGTTAAAGCCGTCCATCTCTCTCTCTCTCTACCTATTTATTTTCCTTTCCTGAACTGTCTACGCTTCTCACTCCATCTGTCTTTCTTCCTCTCTATCTCTCTTCTCTCTTTCTCTCTCGGACAGGGATAAGGTGTGGGTGGTGACCCTAGTGTTGACCAAGCAAACTGTGATGACAGAGAGAGAGCTGTGAGTTTGAAATCTGCTGGTTGCTTTTTCCCTACTTGTTGGGTTGGTGTCAGTGTAATAATTATCCCTCTCTGAGATTGTTTCTAACCCAAGGTTACTTGTCTTTACAAAAAAATGCAGTCTGATGACTGGATTGAGTGCCTTTATTTAAATCTTTTTATTCTCTGGAATAGATTACTGAAGGCTCAGTTATAATCTAAAAAAATATGAATTGAAATAAAAAAAAACACTGCGGCAACCTATGAACGTAAAATTTTATGTGAGATAACTATTCTTTAAGGACTGATTACTTGTTTGTAGACTCCCAGTCTCATTTTTTTCTACCATTAGTACCCTCCCCCTTTAAGCACCCGCTTTTCTTGTCTTCCGAGGGGCGGGCTCTTAGGAGGAGACCACTGTACTCCTTCAAAATGTCCACAGAGATACCTCTGGACAGAAATAAGTTAAGCATTTACCAACAAGTTACATGGGACACCGAAGCCAAAAAGAAAAAAAGATATATATTTTTTAGATTAAGATAAAAAAACGTAATGGCTCAAAAAACATTAATTTTATGAAACTAGCTGTAGAAAAATTTGTATGAAAAAAAGATCAAAACATACATTCAACTTTTTATAACTGTTTAAATTGCATTAAACCATATTTTGTCATAAATGTAAAGGTAAAAAAAAATTGTGTATTGATTTTAGCAATTTTATGCTCTACAAGGAGAAAGGTATAAAGATTTAGATAGTTTTAAATTAAGAATTGGTTTTAAATGGAAACTTAAAAATGTATTTATTGTTACCTCTTTCACATGCTCTGAAAGTAAACTGTCAAGCCGGTTTGCTTTCTCTGGGGAGGGACTTGTGTCTTCAAACTGTAGATTAAAAAATCATTCAAAAGAAACATGTTCAAAAAATAATCTGATGATTAGCTTAAGCCCTCACTAGTTTTAAAGTAAATGCACAAATCTAAAGGAAACACGAATCAAAAACTTCCCACAATGAATAACCATTTCCAATCTTATATGAAGATCATCTAAAAATGAGAAATCATGTCACATTTATCAAAAAGGCAAAGTAAAATTAAAGCCTGTCATTCTTCGAGTTACGTTTTAGAAATCCAATTTACCAAGCAAAATATATTTAAACCCAGAAATTGACATTTTCTGGATAATAATCCCTGGTTACAATGTATCTATAATAGTTTTCTGTACAAGCTGACTAAAATACAAAGCCTTTTATACTTTACCTCGTTTGATGACAAGGTCTCTCTTGATCTGTTAGATGGATTTAAATTGGGGGATTAAAAAAAAATGTTTTCTTTCATTTAAAAAAAAAACAAAAAACATAATTACTGCATTATTCTTAGATCTTTGTGTATCTGTTAGTATCAGTGGGTGTTATGACGAGGCTGTATGTCAGTCCATTTTCTTGACTCTGTTGCTATTATATTTTAAGCTTTTTATATATAAGTGTTATAGCTTACAATGCAGATATTAAGGGGGAGTGTTGAATAATAATATCCGCATTGCTAAAGTGCGAGTATTTTTATGTACGATTGTTTATTATTATTGTTATTTTCCACTTCCTGCTTCTTCCCTCTTCTCGATGTAAAACAAGAATAAAGAACACGCAGATTGAATCCCTCTGATGTCAAAGTTGTTTTATCATTAGTTTATAATCTTATTTAATCCTCCATTGGAGTCTAGATCTAGTCCACGATGACTACCTCAATCTCAACAACTGTCAACAGCAGGTTCAAATAATAATTATGTGCAGACTTATTTTTTTCCGACACAGGCAAACACATGTAAAGTGCTCAATAGCGCCAAAAGAGGATAGCACAGGACAATCACATCAGCTATATATAATTTTTAATGTTTGCCTTCCACAACATAAAGTTTGAAAGGATGACAAGGAGTTTATAAATAGACTAGCTTTCACTGAGAATTAATTAAAATAATTCACAAGTGCTTACAGTAACATTTATGATTTTGCTTAAAATTAAGGAAATACCTTTCTGCAAAGATTTTTGAAAACTCTGGCACATCCAGGTTATCATCTGAATCTGATGAGTCTGCGAAAAAATGGTATTAGTTGAATTTTACTTTTCATCCATTTGAGACTGTTTTAAATATCTCCAAATAATAATTCGTAAAATTTTCATAATGAAAATTTATAAATGAGAACATAAATCAAAAATAGGAAGAAAAAGTCTCTTAAAATTATAAGTATTATCCTTACTTAATTATAAAACAAATTCCAACCTGTATCTCTTTCGTTTAAAAATAGGGAAATTATTATTATTTGAAATGAGGAAAATGGTACACTGTGAAACAAGGTGATAGCACTCAACACTTAAAGTTGCTAATATTTTTATAAAGATCACCTGAAAACACTAACCTGATTTCATAAAGTCGTCTTCATCATCTTCCATTTTTCTAGCATGGAAAATCTCCAATCAATTCAATCTAGATATCTAATGAAAAAAAATTTTTTTTTTTTAAAAGAACATTACAAACATCTTAGTATTTCTTACTTAGAAAAGTTTGCTGACCAAAATCTCATTAAATGTTTCAGCAAAGATAATTTCCCAATTATACATTTAAAGGAACAGAAAAACACCATAAAAATATTATTCTTGAAAAACCTTTTCAAATGTACCTTGGCTATTTGAGAGTATACTTGCATCTCTCATTATTTGAACCATAAACCTCTTGTACTTTTTTTTCCCTTACATTCACACACAGAGTTGTATTGTAATTTATTACCATTGATCTTGCACTGTTGTTGTACACATTTTCATTAAGTTAGTAGATGATGCATTTTCAAAGAATGATTAAATTTTGCTCTTTTTTCTAACAAATTTGATTCAAGAGAAATTTTGGAGGAATCTTATGCATAGCGGAATGGATCATTTATATTACTTAATTATAAATTGTCTCCTTTTAGGAATGGGCATCGCCAAATCTTGTGCTGCTAGCCATTATAGCCAAAGGAAAACTGAGAAGTCCTACATTTGAATTTCAGAGATTGAATGCAATTCTTGATAATAAAGCTGTTCAGCAGAGAGAAAAGAAAAAAAATGGATTGCTCATTGAAACCAACATTCATAAAAATCAATGGCTTTTTGAATTGAATTGATGTTCATAGCCGTTAGCACAATGTTGCAGTAGCTTACGACTCGTCCTAAGCTTTCATTTTCACATCTTACAAGTTGAAACCGTATCACCATATTACTTGCACTTAAGGCTTCTAATGTAGTTGCAGTAAGTAAAACCTCATTGTATCTCACAACTCATCGTAAGAATGAACCCTTGGGGGTGACAATAATCACATCGAATAAGAAGACTTGCATATATATACAATGAGTCATAATAAGCTACCGCAATTACATGCCAAGATCTAGATCTAGGTCTGCAAGGTTTAAATCTTGATCCAAAATATCTTTGTAACATCATCATCCTCAGGAGTGTCTATGGATACGCATTTATAGATTTCGAAATCTAGTGTTTCTGCCTCTTTGTATGTTAGATCTAGATTCTAGCTGTAGTCTCTAATTTTTTAGTTTCCTAGGTGTAAGGGAAGATTATTTACTGTTTAACGTAAAACATTAGTGATACACTGCCTTTGCACCCATTATTTAGACAGAAACACTATATCTAGAACCAGATTTATATAGACCTAGATCTAGATCATTAGACTCGGGATAGATCTAGTGCGTTTAATTTGGAGGAAAAAATAACTAGTATTAGACCTAGATTTAGATCTAGACTCGGCCTTCAACCTCGATCTAGATTTAGATCTGGAAATTTAGTGAAATCTCTGAAAATTAGCTTATCTATTTTATTCTAGATCTAGATATCAGTCTGGTCCTGATTCTTTTTAGATAAAATCTATATCTAGATCTACACTTCATGTTTACCTCGCAATTTCTTTCCCCCGTCAATCGATTGTAATGGGATTTATTATTATGAGTTGGTCTGTTTCACTTTCACTTTCGATCTTAATTAGGAAGTGGGCATCTTCCCATGTGCAGCGCGTTAACCAGTAGGGACGCTGCAGATTGTCGAAAAAAAAAAAAACGACGTCCTCTCAGCTCAATCATTTTAAATTAACAAAAGAGATCTTTAAATTTTTTTATTTAAGTATTTTCCCTTTAATATGAAGAACTAATATCATATCTAAACTCTTGGAAATTTAGTGTGTAAATAATATTATATTTCTACAAACTGCAATTAATAGTTGAACTCATTATATTCGGCGTTGATCAGAAATTGGTTGATTGAAAGAGCATAAGCAGAAGTTGTGAATCAAGCAATTTATAGTAAACTATGGAGAATCCCACATATTCCATAAAACTTTACTTTTCTGTTTAGTAAAACGCTGTTTTGAGATCACCAAGCACTCGTTTTTTCTTTGTATTCAGCTGGAGTCCTTAGTTTTTAATTTTTGATTCTGACTTTTGTAAGGGTATTTAGATTTTTTAGAGAGAGAGAGAGAGAGAGAGAGAGAGAGAGAGAGAGAGAGAGAGAGAAAGAGAGAGAAAGACAGACAGAGAGTGGGAGAGATGGAGACAGAGACAGAGAAAGAGATTCGGAGAAGATCTTTTGTGTGCGATGGCTATCCCAGAAGAAAGATAAGACAGTGATGCCATAAGTCAGGAAGTATTAAGGCAAATTTAATAAATTTTACAAATTTTACATTACAGTCATGTCCACACCGTTAGTCTACTTTTCAATGTAACCGTTTTGCTGACCAATGAATGCTTTCCACCTTGGGAGAAGATCAAATAATACCCTCTTACAAAATTGCGTCAAAACTTTTCAGCCTTGCTGTGATAAGCTCATCATCAGAATCAAAACGTTTCTCCATTAAGTTTCGTGTGAAGGGGCCAAACAGATAAACATCTGAAGGGACCAAATCAGGATATAAAGAGAAAGGGGGGAGAGGAGTGCTGTAGAATGTCCATCTAAAGTGATCTTTTCCTCATGGGCTCTGACATTGTCATGTTGAAAAATGTTTCCTTTGTTCACTCGCCCGGGTCTGTTTCGTCGTATTACCTCACGCAGTTTATTTCACCGTGCCTAGAAGAATTAAACGTAATTTTCTAGCCTGCAAGGTCAACCAGGGGGACGCCCCTTGCATTCCAAAACACAGTGGCCACCAGTTTTTTGACTGAAGGGTGCATTTAAACTATTTCGCGGCAGGTGAGGATGGATCTCTCCACATCATTGAACCCTTTTTTATTCTGGGGTACTGTGATGAGTCCAGGTCTCGACCCGGTAATCGTGTGGTCTCCACCAGGTCATACCAGTGCTACACGTTCCTCATTAAAGCGTTGAAGGAGATTCTCCGACACTTGCTATCGCTGCGTCTCATGGTCTTTGATCAGCTGCTTTTGTACACATTGGGCTAATATATTACTAAAATCTATTGATTTTGAAAGGCAGGTTTAGAAATGCCTATTTTGATGGCAAGTTCTAGAAGTAGAACCGCCATGCTTCTGTTTTCACGGATCAAAGTCTCAACAAGCTAGACATTGTATTGTGAATGTGAAGACGGTGAGCGTGCCCAACATAATTTAATCATTCTTATCTTGAACGCTTACTTGTCCGTTTTGAAAATCTTGACACACAAACTTTACTTGTGTTAGCCTTAGAACACCATCTCCATATAGACTTAGCAACTCTGCATTAATTCTGGAGGAATTCTTCCTTCTGGATTCAAATCATCCTTTGACCACTGGAAAATGAGATTAACTATCTTTGTTGCCATGGTGACTGAACCTCCGCTCGACAATGGTGGTCAAACTTTAGCATTTGGTGCCCGACGAAAAAATAGTGTAATTCCTGTTTACGGATTTAAAATGCGTGAAGTTGTTTAAAGGTCACGGGTTCACTTACCTTACTTCTAGTATGACAGCCCTCGTATGTGCCTTTTCCCGCTCACACATAAAAAAACAAAAAAAAAAAACAAAAAAAAACAAACAACTAAAGCAAAACAAGAACAAACACACACTTCAATTTAAAAAAAACAACGAACGCACAAAAACCACCAATTACACACTAAACAATATCAGCATTCCCCTTTAAAAAACACACACACAAAACATAATTATTTGTTATTAGAATAATTGTTTTTGTTTTTGTTTACATTTATTTCACACAAAAATGTATTACGCAAATGTTTGTTAAAACTGCATTATGAAATCATAGATTAGAAACATACTTTGCAGATCCAGTAGAGAAAAACAAAACAAAACAATGATGTACACTGCAATTCTACTTTTCTATTAAAATTACATAATTGTTTTATTTTGTTTCCTTTTTTTCTCACCGCTGTGATGCGAAATGAATGGATGTGAAATACACACCTCCTGTTAAAATATACTCATAATAAATGCCTCTTAAGAATAAGAATATTCCCTTTTATTAACCCCTCGGTGAACTGGATTATAAATTAATTATAAATTTGAGTATTCATAACCAGTAACCAATAAACTAAAATTTGTTTCTATGAGCTTATATACACCCCTTTAACTTTCAATTCAACAAAAATTAAATATTTTAGGTGAAAAAAAAGTTAAAACAGTTCTATAATGTTTTCGACCTAGAGATGTGCTAACTACCATGGATTGTGGGAACAATGGTCTCGAAGACAACAATGTAAACTTCCGGTTTGAAAAGTCTTTCGTTTTGAGCCTCTCTGATCCACCCAAACTACAGAGCGAACCTAGCACAAAGACCAAAACACTATCTCTCATATATCGGATCAAGATATATTATCGTTTTCAATTTATTTAAAAGACCCTGGAAATACTAACCAATAAAAATATTACTACAAACATGCCAGTCGTAACAAAAAATATGGACGATTTGGAGGTCCTCGAAGAATCAGAACTAGAAGAATTGTATTCGTGGGTAGACAAAATTCCATTGTCACGTCCGAAACGTAACATAGCTCGCGACTTCTCTGATGGAGGTAAGACTGATTGTTACATAATATAAACAACGTGCATTTATAAGATAATTCGGGAGGGGGTGTAGTTAATGTGATGGCCATTGCATTGCCCTGTCCAATCTTGCAAAAAAAAATTCGGACCTACTGAAACAGAAGACATCCTGTCCAAGCTACTTTTTGTAAGTTATGTGCAAAGAACCCCCCAACAATGTATAGTGCAGCTCTAAGGATACAAAACAATACAAAACATGCCAGTTTTCGGGTGAAGCATTCATAAAAAAAAAAAAACACACACACACACAACAAAACATGTTAAATAGATCTAATCAGTTATAATAGATTGGGGGAAGTTATATAGGCCTAAAGAATAAGAAATGTTATGGTTTAGCGTCTCTAAAATGAGCAGCTAAACCATAACATGTTTTATTGATTGTATAACTGTAGCAAAATTGTCAGCGTTGACAAAGTTCCTGGTCAAAATATGAAATATAAACCCTGTAAATGTTTGTTGAAAAGGGTTTATAGTCCATTGTTGCGAGAGTTGATTTCCATTTTTTTTTAAATTGCGTTTTTCCTGAAGATAGATTTCTTGCCATAACTAACAACATTTTTTAGGTATCCGCTTCAAATCTGTTGTGCAACTTCTTATAAAGTGTTGTAACTAACAACAAATTTTGCAGTACCCTATTTGGCTCATAAAGTACGCTTGTTGATTAAGATGAGGGAAATTTGGCGTCAAAATGCGTAAACAATTTTCACTTCAGAGTTGTCTTCTTTAACTGCTCGCCACGTTTTGATATATGTATTTTGAAATTACATTCAATTATACATAAAAATAGTGATAAAACAATTGCTTCTTAGTTACTTAGTTATTGAAGTCTTAACAAATGTGTTTCAAGAGGCACCATTGAACCCCTCCCATCAGAAAACTTTGTCTAATTCGTTTTTCTTGTGTTGTTTAGAAGATTTCCTTGATATATTATACTCGATCTAAGAACAGGGCTGTACAGACCATTCAAAAAGCCTTATGATACAATCAAGTATATCCATTGTCAGGACAAATGAAAACATTTTCAATGAACACGCAAAACGATAATAGCTCTGTATTGAAAGAAAATGGTCACAAAAAGATACTTAAATATGTAGAAAACGGCAAAACTAAGAACATTGAACAAACAATGCCATCTACAACCAAAGTGAGAAACAACATTAACATGGACACAAGAGTCAACAACAGAGAGACCAAATTTAAAACAAGAAATGCAAGGAAAATAAATATCACTTAGTTCAACCCCAGTTATAGCCTGAATGTGGCGACTAACATAAGAAAAACGTTCCTTAATATCCTTGAAGTATGCTTCCCATCCAGAAACAAGCTTCATAAAATCATAAATAAGATGAAAATAAAACTAAGCTACATCTGCATAAGTAATGTTAAACAAATTATCAATACACATAACAAATCAATCATGAATAAGGAACAAGAAGAAATCAAGGAAACGAGACTATGCAACTGCAGGGATAAAGCAATGTGCCCATTGGATGATAAATGTTTGCAGGATGGAGTTGTCTACCAAGCAACAGTGCAACGGCAAGACAACAATAAAATTGATACATATATTGGACTCACAGGAAATTAAAAGGCAGCAATATAAATTGCAAGATCTCATGGCATATTCTTGTAAAGCAAAGCCCATATTCTCCATCATCCAAATATATATATATATATATATATATGTATGGGGTAAAAAATAAATGGAAGCTGTGAGAGACTGTTATAAAATGTATGCAGCTGGATCTGAATTGTTTTTTCGAAATGCAAAGTTCCAGTGCTAATGCCATGTTACTGAAAGAGTTAAGTCTATTTTAGATGTTGAATATTCTGATTATGCTGTTTTACTGCTACCTATTTTATTCATACTATTAAAGTTAAAAACATAGAGCAAATTTGACAACATCAATTGCAAACCAAAGTATCCACATTTCAAATGATAAAACACCCCATTTTGTATTGCTTTCTTGAATCACGCTTTTAGGCTCTAGCCACTATTGTTATCATACCACAGATGTATACATTTTTGCCAATAGATTAAGGTTTAGTGTTATTTGCACACTTAACCATTATTTCTTTTTCGAAACAATTTGAGTCTTCCAAATAATTACGTTTTGGTTTTGCAGGAATTTTCGACTCTTCATACTAGCTTTGCATTGTGTTTGTCTTGTATGATTTTGTCAGCTCCATGTATTTAGCGGGTATTTGGAAAAAGCACTAAGATTAATATGTTTCACTTTCAGTGATGATTGCAGAATTGATTAAACATTTTCTGCCTCACCTTGTTGCTTTGCACAACTTTACTCCTGTAAATGCTACACGAAAGAAAATTGATAATTGGACTCAGCTCAACAGGTACAACTAGAAAGAGAATGCTAGTTATAGCAACTGCATTCTAGCATGATTAGATCTGTCTTGCTTGCACTCAATTAAGTTTTATTTCGTTTAACCTACAACTTGTCTCTATATGTATTAGTTTGATCAAAATGATATACACAAATTTGTTTAAGAAAAGGAGAGTTTTCACAATTCTCATAAAAATTATACTCAGACTCAGTTATGTTTTTGGAAATGTAATTATGATAAAAAGTATAACTTAAAAACTGGCAATACACACACATTGCATTGTGATAACAAGATTCACACCCAGACAATAAATTCTCATCCAACTTACCTCAAATCTATTTAAAGTTAATACAAACTGTTAGAAGATGCATTCAATCATTTTTTGCTACTTTTACTTCCACCAACTTCATTCTTCGTATTTTAAAACACAAAATAAGCTGTTGATTCTGTAAACATCTCCTGTGTTGTTTGCGCTGGCCAATGTTACTCTGGACCTACAGAAGAGAAGGATGAACTTGAAGACAATCAGTTTAGCGATAACTGCATCCAATGCCATGAAGTTATTTTTTTGGAAATCAGTGTGACAGTGAAAGCGACAAAGAGTCAATAATTTCTATCAATGGTACATATAGAGATTGTATTAAGTGAAGATAAAATAAATAGGTAGAAACGCTTTTGTCAGGGAGTAAAAAAAAATCTGTAGTCAAACAGTTAAGAATATGAACTGTTTTAGACATTGAAAGTAAAAAGTCTAGAATCTTTTTCCTTCCGTTGGAATTGGTTACCTTATTTTTATTGTTTACGAATTTTAATTTTTTTTTTTATAAATAAATTTTCTCAAAGTTCAAAGGTTATCCTTTTACATTCAAATATTTAATCTAAGTTTGCTTTCTAATTTTTGGACAACACTATAGTTAAATCAGTTTACCTTTTTGGTTCTTTGAATTATTCTAAACTAGAAAAGGAGCATGTAATTTTCTAAATCCTCTAATTGAAAAAATTTTTTTTAATGGAAAAAACCTGTTTAGATCATATAACTTTGGTTTTTGAATCTACTTTTATCTCTTATTGAGTAAAAATTAAATGCAAATTTAGATTTTATTTTTATCTCATGGTGATAAATTAATCATCAAGCTTGAGAAACGCTTTTCTTATACTATCAGAGGCGTGTGAATCTGTTACCCATATCTTTTATTCCTATGCCCCTTAATATTTATTGAAATGGATGAATCCTTTTCGTTTTTGCTATAGAGTTTTGTCTTTTATATTTTAGGCTCCTATTTTTAGACAATTTTTTTTGTAATTGTATCTTCTTTGCTCAATTTAATCCAAAATTGGTAATTCTTCTTTGCTTTTATATTTTCGTTGCTTAATTCCCTACTTACAATCCTGTGAAGTAAAATTAAACCAGAAATAATATTTTTTATTTCTTTCTCTTTTTTTATATAAAATAAATGATGGAGTTTTTAATCTTATAATTTGCATTTTCAAAACTTTTTTTTTCAGAGATCGTTTATGTAATAAATTCATGAATTGCAGTTTAGTGCTGATTTCAGATGATGAAATTAAAACTTCTTCCAAACTATTGTGCTCGTCATTATAACATTAAATTCCTGGCTTAAATTTGGCTTGTGAGATAATTCTTCTACAAGCTGATCCAACTCAAAACTCTTTGAAGGTCAATTCTATTTGCTTTGCCTACATTTTCTCGAGGAAGCTTAGATATTATTTTAGCAAAGTTCTAAAATTATGTCTTTCTTTGTTTCCCCTCCCTCAGACTGAGTGAGAAAGTGCAGGGTGTGTTCAGCTATTTTTTTTCTGTCGATAAGGCATCATGTTCAGTAACTATTGCTGTCACTTTATGTATCGCATGAATTCTGTGCTTTGTCCTCTGCAGTTCTAGTGGCTGAGATAGTGAAATATTTCATGCCCAAAGTAATTGATGTTCACAACTATACAGCTGGCAACTCAACCCCTCAGAAAATGCAAAACTGGTTTCTTTTAAACAGGTGACTTGCAACCTTTCAATGTGATCAAATATAATTTAAAAAAACCCACCAGAACATTATCCCTCAATAAAGTATTATTATGTGTTTCAGTCTGTATGTTTAAGGTCATTTTTGGCTGTCATTGCACTATGCATGTAATTTTTTTTTAAACACATTAATGTCTCCTATAATGCTGCCGTCTAGTTCTATTTACACGTAGAGGATTTTCACGGACTGTATACTAGTGCCAACATATTTAGTTGAGTTTGTAGGTATAGGGATAGTGTAGCAATAAATTTTCATTTTGCTTTTTTTTTTCTTCCTTTTTATATAAATTCATGACAACATTCTATACCCTGCTTTTTATTTACTCATATGAGGCAACCCTATGCAAATGTTTTTTCTCTTTAACAATAATTATAATACCATACAGTATAAAATAAATTGAGACAGCTTTTTTATTTCAATGTGTCGATTTTTGGCCAAAATTAAAAACAAAAAATGAGTAAAAATAAAAAAAATTCCTAAGAAATATAAATTTTTATTTTCTCATAAAAATTGCATTCCATACCAACATTGAGAATTTAGTTACAAGATCTTTGGTTTTAATATTTACTTTCCAGCTTAATCAATGTGGAGACTTTTATAATGATTAAGTGTACCAAGGTAGCTCTTCGTTTAAATTATCTTTTAAATATTTTTTTCCTCCCTCCAATAAATGTCGATAATGATAGATTAAGTAATTTATTAACAATGTTAATACTATTATTGTTGCTATTATTATTATTATTATTATTATTATTGTTATAATTATTATTATTATCATTATTATTTTTATCTTTACTGTTATTGTTTTTATTTTATTTTAAAAGATGTTTTCTTTAAGAAAAATGAAACCAATGTTAACACACCAAAAGAGAAATCAGCTTTAATCCCGTTTTTTTTTTTTTACTTTTATCTCTAGGAAAGTCTTTACCAAGTTGAATTTTCAACTGACAGAGGATTTAATCAGAGAGTTGTGCCTCGCAAAGCAAGGATTAGTTGAGCGCTTCCTTATGCATTTACGCTCCAAGATAGAACGTGCAATGTGGGACATGACAAAAGGTGCGGAGGAAAGAAATCAGATTGCTCAACATCAGGCCAAGTCCTCACAGAGAATGCATACTAATCCAAAAGCCTCAAAGTCTAATTTCAATGACAGACCAGAGGCTGATCAGAACATTAGTGAGTTTGTGGTGCTATAATAAGCAATGCATATTTTGTTTGATGTGTTCCAATTTTTAAATTAAATTTGGCAAGTGAAAAACAAATTCTTCGTGCAGAAACTTAACTGAGCAGTTTTTAGACACATTGCTATGAGCTTGAAAACATAAGATTACAATGTCTTAACTCTATCAAAACCAATGAAAGACTTTAAGATTACAATGTCTTTTTTATTTATCAAAACAGTTCTGGTGATGCTTTTTGAACATTTCTTTTAATACCTATGATAGAGCAATATTTTTAACTCTATCAAAACCAATGAAAGACTTCAGGATACAAACACATTTTTGAACCATCACTATATTTTTTAGTTTGTTGTGAATTATTTAGTTTCTTGCTCACACTTCATTTTGTCATAATCCTGCTCTCTTTGTCGCTAATGTCAGTCAGTTTTTCTCTCCCTCACTCTCTTTATGTTCTTCCCCTCTGATTAGTAAAAAACAAACAAAACAAAAAAACCCAAAAAAACTTGAAAATGGAGCTGGGCTTTTTAAATTTTTAAAACATAAATTACTAATTCAATCCAAACTTTCTTGTGTCTGATATTTCTGTAAGTCAATGCACATAACACTAAACATGCTGTTCACTTTTTTTTATATTAATCAGTTTTTAATGCCTGAAACAATAACTTCAGTGCACCTTCACATAATTTCATTTATTTTTTTGTACCCTCTGCTGTGTTTTTTTTTAAATTTCACAAAATTTGCTTCCCAATCATTTTACACTCTAGGCATGCCAAATATTACATCCAACAATGCTGGAATTAAACCAAAAGGTAAGTTGAACACACAATACTATGTTAAAAATCAAAAAAAAGAAGAAAAAAAGAAAAACTTAAGATATGTATAGCTAACACATGTCCTTGGCTCTTAAAATGATTTATTCATACATTTTTTAAAATATCTAACAATTTTTCCTCACATTAAAAAGAAAATGTTGAAGGCTAGAACATAAAAGGCTCAATAATAAATGCTAATAATAATCTAATTTTTAGAGGATTTGTCAGATAATATGTCAATTAATTAACTTGTGCTAATCCATTGATAAACAGAAAACAAAACCATCGTGAAATTAAGTGTCTCATCTATGTAAAGTAACTCAGCATGGTTTGTCACTGCATAATTTCAAATGACAAAGCAGTTCTAGGTTAAGGAGTAAACAGCATAATTTTTATGAGCCACCATAATCTTACATAAAAGTGTAATGTACTCCTATAACACATAGAAATTTTTGCCTTGTTTTTGACAGAAGACTGGTCATCTGAGGCTATTAAAATCTAATGTTTTAACTTGTCAATGCCTCAGTGGTAACCATAAAGCTTATGATCAATGAGACTCTTGTTTGTGTGCCTATCACTTTTTGTTTTCCTTACCCAGTGTTTTCCTCACACCCCTCCTACCCTCTCCCACATTCAGTTTCTCTCTCTCTCTCTCTCTCTTGAGAGAGAGAGAGAGTTTATCTCTTTTGTAAAATACTAAACATTTATAGTATTTAAGAAATAATAAATGACATTGCGAATTGTTGGTATCACAGCTGAAAACTGATTGACTTGTGACATTACCATAACTTTTTTACACAAAGTCATGCAAACAGCGTTCCAAGAACATTTAACATTTTCCAATTTGATTAGTATTATTCCTTTATTAGATACATAATTCTCAAAACTATTATTGCTGACAAGAAATTGAGATTTGGATTCTATGCAAAGAATTACAATTTTGACATTATGACTTGACTTGCGCACTTCAATGGATTGGCTAGATTTTCTATTGCTAGACATTTAGTCTGCTTTTCAAGTGACCAAAAATATCCCCATTGTCTCATTTGCAGCATTTTGTTCCCGTTTTTCTTTAAGATTTGATGACGTGTCTCGTTATATTTGATGATGCTTTTCAAAGAATTTAACATCTTAATGAATGTTTCTGTTTTGTTAGAAAATAATAGCCCAAAGGGTTTTATCGTTTAATTTTGGTGGCTGTTATTGATGTAGGCCTCTCTTTATTGCAAGGGTGATTTTTTACAGGCCAGGTAATGGGTTTTTTTAAACGAGAGATACCATATTTCTAAATTGTTATTTTTTAAAGAAATATAATGAAGTAAAACATATGAAGAGTTTTTTTGTTTTGTTACAAGTGACTGATACATCTTAAAGTTTGAAGCTAGGGCCCTGTAAAAGAAGAAAACATTTTGTTATATTGACCTTTTACAATGTCGAAAGAAAATGATTAAGTTTGATTTTAGAAACGACACAGTTATAATTTGTTCATCCTCTCCTAGTGAATTTTATGCTTTTGTGCACTACATAACTCCCAAAGCCAAAATTTTGATTGGTGCCTGATTCATCCTGGTTTCTTCACAAATATTTTTTTTCTTCTCTGTAGTCTCTCCTGGAAGGCAGAATCAAAAGAATTTACCTGCAGCAGGTCCTTATAGAGGGTGAGTGCTGGACAGTACAGCCTTAATTTGTATGAAGTTATATGGATTACTATCTAGAAATGAAAAAAAGTATAAATCTTTCTCTTCTTTTTTCTTGTTTTTTGTCAACAGTATTAATTTTTGTTTTACTGATAATAACTATATTTAAGGAAAAGAGAGAAAAATAAATTAAGGCCAGTCTCAGGTAAAAAGTTTTAATTTTAACTTAGAGTTAGACTGATGTAAAATAGCAACAGACCAACCTTTCTTAATAAATCAAGTGTATTCAACATCAAATACCTTTGATGTACTTTTAAAATGGTAGATGGTTCTATAATATTGAAAAAAATAGCAGTTCTGAAGTTCTTCTATGGTAATATGAGTTCACTGTCAAAAATGTTATATCTGATACAAATTTACAGATTCTTTATATTTTATTTTTGTAATGGGCTTCATTATTTTATATTTATATTTTATTTTGGATACAGAAACGCTAAACTCACTACTATGGATGAAATGGTCCCAAGGGCTTTGTATGAAGAAAAGGAGCAAGAATGTCTTGCCAAGGAAGAGACAATACAGGTATGCTTTTTTAAGTTGGTATACTCTGGGTCAAACCTTCTTTTGCACAAGAGAAAAGAAAAAGAACAAGTGAGAAAAAAAAGACAAGACTAAATATGTGTAGTGACCAATAGGAAGACATTCATGAGTTGTGTTCAGCAAGCATGAGCATCATATAGTTACTTTGTTGTAGAATTAAAGTTTGACATTTGTGCGCTTTATATTCTTTTTAAAATTCTTAGAGTTGTCGTACCATTGAACATATCTCACCCATCAGCCGGCGCTGTTGCATCTTATGCTAACCTACACCTAGAGCATAGATCATGTCTTACAACTATGTTACATATTTCTTGTTAAAATCACAATCTATGTCGCCTTTTCTTTAAATATTTAAAAGTAAGTACTTAGCCTAGATTCCCATTTTATAATTCAAACTTTTCCAAGTTTGTAATTTTCATAAGTGATGTTGTTAAAACAATTACATGTATGTTGTTTTTGGTTCAATGTGTTGTATTATTCTACAATTAATATGGTTGGCATTTTTTTTAATGAAAGATTCAGTCCACTGAATATTAACTAGTGCAATAGATCTATTTATTTCAATGTGTCTCATTTTTGGACATTTGGTAACTAGTATATATATTTTTTAAGGACCCAGTTAAACTCTACAACTAAAACCAAAACTTTCTTCCTTTTTCAACAGAACAACAACAAAGGGATTATATACATGTCTTCTCATTTACATGCTTATTATCTTTAGTGCATCTTTCTTATAATAAAAAATTGATTTTATCTAAAGTATTCTTTTTTTTTTATTTCTCCCTCTCAGATATTGCAGGCTAAAGTAAGAAGACTGGAACATCTACTACACTTAAAAGACATAAGAATAGAGGACCTTCAAAGTCGTTTTGAAAACACAAGGCCCACAGGGAAAGTTATTGTCAAGAGATAAAATCACTATTAATGCAGCTATGTTTTTGTGTGTGTTTGTGCCTACAGCTACGAAAAATGAACTCAAATCTACAGCAAAGGTTTAGAAATAGTGTTTTTATGAAAAATTCACGTCATAGATTATACTCATCAATTTTAACCATTTCAGATGTTATAAATTGAACATTCATTACCAATACTTTTAATATTTAAATTTAAGTTCTCTTCCAGCACTGGATCTCTTGTTAATATACTATCCAAAAAACAAAAAAAATCTGTAGTCTTGAAATACCTTATATCAACAATCCAGCATAAAGAATACTAAGCACATAATTATTCACTACAGACACAGTAAAGTGCCTGTAATATAAACAGTCCAGCACTTACAGTTATTAGCAATGATTACAAAATTCAGTTACCTCTCTCAAATTAAGAATTCAGGACAAGGGCAAGAGCTATGCCCCTCGAACCTCATATTTCATAAGAATTATGCATTTTATTTACAGCATCCTTATTTTTAGTTTTACTCATTTGGTCTATTAAAAGAGTATCATGCATTACTAAATTTAGTAGCAATCATTTTGTATGCACCTGTGTATACTTTTATTCCGTACATTATTTTTATTCCATTCGTTGTTTCTATATTTTGTATTTATACAATTTTGAATTAAAATTTATGTCTATATTTAGTTGGAAAGTTACATGTATTCCACCAAAACAAAAGTTGCTTGATATCTTTTTTCCCCATGTTTTTTTAAATTCTACTCTGATTCTTTGCTCCATCACAAATTACAAACAGCAGAGAAAAGTATCAGATCATAACATTTTCAACGCATAACATTTTCGTATAGTTACGGTTTGGCTTTAAAAAAAAGATTAAATGATATTAGATGTACATTGGTGTAGATTTTTTTTTTTTTTTAGGTCCTTTAAATATCTAAAACTTAGAAAGGGTGGAACTTTTTAATTTTCATATATTTCAAGAAACTGTTCGATCATGTTTATCGCAGAATGTCATGAAATGGCACACAATTTGAACAATTTGGTTTTCTTTTTTCATACATTGATGACATATAATTGTAGATACACTTAATAGAACATGCTTACTCAAAGTCACCTTAAAGTAATACTGTACATCTGTATGCAATGCACTTTACGATAATCAACATGTTTATGTTTCACTTTTTTTTTTAATTAGAGGAAAACTACATGCATTTTTTTCTCATAGTCGTGCATGCCATATCAAACTCTGATGTATGTATTATCATTGTTTTTTTTTACCTGCACCATCTGTGATGAATTTCCAGTTAAAAAGTCAATGTATATGTATAACATTCACTGATACAGATTATATCCATAAAAAGTGTATGTCATGCCTTATTTTTTGTCATGATTAAGTATTTGTAAATATTCCCAGTATTTGGGTAATGTAACTTGTGAATAAAAATAGTTTTGTCATATACACGTTGCTTAATTCTTGAAAAAAAGTATGCAAAAACTCTCCAAAGAGCTATTTAACAGTATGTTCAGAGAAAACCCCACACTTACAGCCATCATTCTTGCCCGAAAATCATAACATGCAGGTTGTAATCCCACCTGTTATCTTTCTGTTACCCTGCCATACGAAATTAGAATCAGCAGCCACCTTTTGCTTGGGTTGCTAATCCGCCTACGTGTAAAACTATAGCGAATAAACTGCACAAAATGTGCATGCTAATGAAACCCGCTTAAAAAATGTATTGCTTATTTCAGATAAGTTTCTGTAAGAAAAGTCGCATTTTTAGACTTCTCTCTTTTGGTGCATTTCAATGTTGAATGGCTAAGGGTTTATTTCTCAATTCTCGGATCAATACGCTCAAATGAGGAAAATGGAGAGTGTTTGCATAACCTAAAGATTATGCCCACGTAAATCTATGACACTAAATTAATGCAAGGCATATTTTGGCAGAATTTTCTGTCCCCTCGCTAAAAAGCATAGCTCCATTATAATTAGATCATTGTTATTAATATTATTATTATTATTATTATTATTATTATTATTATTATTATTATTATTACAAAAAAAAGAACACAAACCAAATGATATAAACATTTATTAAAATATGCATTATAAATTTGACCTGTCTCACAAACACACGTTTTATATAAGTACAATATGTAAATCCTTTATTAGAGATTTTAAATAAAATATATTGCATTATTTTACTTTGATACAGATTGAGAAATAATTCATTAGGAATAATAAAAAAAAATTAAAACAGCGGGGATTATTTGAAAAGGACTTGATAGTGCATGTCCAGAAAGATCTACTGTGTTTCAGTTCACTTTGAAGAAGGTTCACTCCATTAGGTTCATCTGCAGCCATTTCATAATCTATTCACCCTTCATTTCCCGCTGGATTAAAAAGGACGATATTTACTCTGTTATTATAAAAATCAAAAGATTTAAGTTGCCCTTCAAAATCTCAGAAGCTAGGACAAACTAGTTTATATAAATATCTGTTTAATTTATAGTTATATAGATTAGCCTTTTCACATAGCAGGATGTTAAGCCTATCCCTTGTGTGCAAACTATTTTTAAGAATTGTCAAAAATTGAATACAGATACAAGCTTTGATATTAATTTATCATTTTAAATTGAAAGGTTTGCAGATCAATTCACAAAAAGTACTAGCACAACAGCGTATCGACCAGCACAACATATTTGCGGGTTGATGGGGAAATGATAATTTGAACTAGATTCAATTATAACTTATATGATGTATTGTAAACATATGTATAGCACTTCTAAATAGTGATGATGTTTTCTACTGACTTTTTCATGGCAATTTTATCATAATCCTAACTCACTACGGGTACTCATCCTTTAATCAGTCATGGTTCACAAGTACAAGCGCAGTGAAAGTTCTCGTACATTCAAAAATTACATCAAGCAACAACCTAACATCACCACAAACATCATCTAACTTCTAAGGTTTAATCGCTTTATGTTAAAAGAGACAAACTTCGTAAAATGATAAACACAAATGAACCCCTGCTTATCAGTCTTACTGCCTTGTCAACAACTACTGAGGAGAAAATAATACATGCAGTCATAGCGGAAGATTCTATCAACTCTGGCGAAGTGGGGATCTCATTTTTGACAACAGAGGTAAAACTGCTAGTCTAAACATAGGGCCTATATATTATTTGGTGAGTTAGACACAGAATACCTACTGTGTTTTAAAGACGGTAACCAGTTACCCGGTAGGACACATCTTTGCATTCGTTCACATGGAATTTTCTCAACGACAGAGTCAGAACATTCAATGGCGAGGGGCATCCACGTCAAAAGTTCGAGATGGTAAAATTATTTACACATTTTAAAACTTCTCACGGCCCTATCCTTAAGACAGCCGAAACACCGATGCCATTTCAAACTTCAGTCGAACAGGTCTGCAGGTTTACAACTAAGGTAAAGTTCTACAAAAAAAACTTCGGCCTGGTATTAATGAGAACTAAGTGAATATGGACAAAACCTTTGCATACTTGATGTCCTTGCCACTATGAAAGGCGAAAGAAATAGTGAAAAAACGGCGACGCACGAGGATCAGTTTCTTACCTGGTACAGGCGAACCGCTAGAAGACCGACGTTCGGCACCATCCCGAACCGGGAACCCTCCCTTCTTACTAGTACCAGAAAGCCGAGTAGGCGTTAGCGATCCCGAAGATTTACTGCCCGATTGTCTCACATTCCTTTGAATATTGACATCGGCGTCCTCTGCTTGAACCAAAACCGTTAGAAGAAAGGGGAAGAAAAGCTTGGTTCAAATCTCGTCATTTTCAGCTCACAATACTCCCTGTTTACGGAACGTTATATTATACCAACATATGGTCTAATTTCCTTTACATAATGGTCTGGATTTGCTTACTAATGGAAAATGGTGGTTCTAAAATTAATCATGTCACGTGAATACGCATTTATCATTAATATACCTGTAATTTTAGCTACACACCCTATTAAATGATGTAACGATAGGAACTTACAACACGTTCTTGCGATACGATACGACTGTAGGCAAATAAGTCTGGTTGCTTTTCGATGTTGAGATAAAGGGGAATTATTATCAACTCACCAGTGGATCCAGCCTCTCCGGATTTAAACAGCCTCTTATATGGGGATGCTATAATCGCCCCGGCCGAAGAAGATAAAACAACCAGGACTATAATCATAAACCAGAAAAACCAGAATTTGGGGGAGAAGTGAGCTGAAAGAAGAAAAAAAAGTATACTCTTAACTGCAACGTAGCTGTATGTTTCGGAACCGAGTAGATTAGGGTTATATAAAGGTTGGTGTTGCCTTTTTACATTTTAGTTCGGCAACAACAGACGTAAAACTCGTAAGCAGAGTCAAAGGTTAATCAGACAGGCTGGCTATTATAACAAGAAAATTTAATCGGTTGGTTTCCTACTGATTGTCAGCTGAAAGCACTTCAATTTTTTTTATTTTGATACTTATGATTAATTTTTGAACATCCGGAGTCATATTACACTTTAAATATTTACCTGTTTTGATCATTTTTTATAATTTGCCTTAAAGTATCCATATTTCTATACTTCCGTTGGTAAAGATGATGACTATATGACTAGCCTCCAAAATCTAAATTAAAGTTTGCCGGATTCTCTTGATTTTTAATACGTGGGTAGTAATTTTCAAAAAAAAAAGAAAAAAGAAAGAAGCATATTAAAGCATATCACCATCATAATATTATTTTTGTACAGACATGTCTTATTTTGATGATTATAATCCAAATTTTACAACTTACGGATGCAATACGGAGGGGTTCCATTCCAAATCAAATTTCCCATAGGGGGTTTCCGCAAGCAGTGATTAGGCCACTGGGGTTCAGGGACGAATCCTCTCCTTTCACAGCTGTAGTACACCAAGGAGTAGGTATCGTACGAAACGCCCTTTTGACGAAGTCCATTTTTGACTCTTGGATCCACACAAGGCGGTTCTGTTCGATAGGATCGTTAATTTTTATGTGCATATTTTTTTTTTCGCCGTGTCTCAATTCTTATACCCTATTTGTATTGATTGTTGGTTCAGATTACAGTTGGCTTTATTGGGTGTCCTGGTGACGGTGACACTAGGAACACATCCCCTATTTTGAATAATAATGATATTATTTTTTCGATTCTTTATGTCTGAAAACATGCCACAATAGTCCTTATTTATGTTTATCTTTCGCGTACACACGAATAATAATTTGAAAATGTACCGATTTTCTTGCTTGTATTGGATTTTGGCCATCTTGAATTTTCTTTCTATACGGACGTTAGACGAGAAATTCTGCTTGGCAAAACTTAATTCGTACAGTATCCCCCTGACCTCATTTGTTCGAATTTTATCACAAAATCCCACAATTATGTCACACATGTGCTCAACTTTCGTTGAATTGAGACATTTTCGAACGAATTACAAAAAATGTACCCATGGAGCAGGCAAATCATTGTAGGGCCTTTATTTTTCTATTTTCTTTTTTATTTACTCCTATAACCACCACCACCACTACCACCGTTATTCACCATTATTATTTTCATCATCATCACCACCACCACCACCAACATCATCATCATCAATTATTATTATTATTCTTATTATTATTATTATTATAATTGCTATTATTGTTATAAAAAGGTTAATCTGAACGCTACTCACATTTTGAGACTAATTTGAAGACAATCACAAAAAAACAACAACAAACAGGCAAAGTCACCAAATCGATTGAAGTAAACGTATTTTTTTCATAACAAAGGCAATAGTGATCTATTTGTTTAAAATTAGTATCATAGTTACGACTGAGTAATACTTTTTTTTTCGTTTGGACTACAAGCCTACTAGGATTACAATGTAAGCTGTCACAACTGTACCTAATAACTTAATGATAAACTAGCTCACTTTAATTTTAAATACAAATATTTGTTTATTTCCGTGATAATGCCTGTTTTTTTAGAAGCCTCGAACCCGACGCACCAACCTTTGAGCTGGTTTTGGATATACTCCCCCCATGGCGATCGACTGGGGCTACCCAAATTAACAGGCAAAATCACCCAGTTGACTGAAGTGAATACATTTTTGCACACTAAGGGTAAAAATGAGAATTTTGTTTAAAGAATATCATAATTAGGACAAAATAATACCCAGAAAGTAATTTTCGTTCCACCTACAAGCTTCCTAGACGTTAAATATATAATCTTCATGATATAGATCACTTTGTTTTAATGCAAGTATTTGCTTATTTCAGACGACAAAAAGAAAGAATAATTAAAATCATATCAGTTCCATGTCTGTAAAATTTGGCTTCACGCCAGGCAAAACAGTTTTTCACTTCTTCAACCAAGTTATCTCTGTCTCTGTCTCTCTGTCTCTGTCTCTGTCTCTCTGTCTCTGTCTCTCTGTCTCTGTCTCTCTGTCTCTCTCTCTCTCTCTCTCTCTCTCTGTCTCTCTGTCTCTGTCTCTCTGTCTCTCTGTCTCTCTCTCTCTCTGTCTCTCTCTGTCTCTCTCTCTCTCTCTCTCTCTCTCTCTCTCTCTCTCTCTCTCTCGTTCCGAAATAGTCATAAAATGAGGAAGAGACTGAAATTCAGTGTGCAATATCACATCTACGAGATGGGTCAGAACAACACTTCAACCATATTGCTCCAGCCCATAAATTGTTATTTTTGGATTATAGGGCTTTTGGTTCTCGTGTTTAAGTAACGCATCCTTTCGCATGGCTAGAGTAATGGTTTTAACTCCTGGGCAGTCAACCAATAGTGCCGATTAATGCCAAATGTTAGATCAACTAAGGCAAGCTGTGCGCTGCGAACTACGAGGATGAACTAACTGAGAAAGTGTAGCGTGTTAAAAACGCAGAATCCCACACCGCGAAAAAAGAGACCATTGATTGGCGTAAGTGATTTGGATAGGAAGTATATATCCTATCTTGCACGTCTCTGAGCCTCTGGAACCGTCATCTGAGGGCATACAGTTGAAATATTGAGATAGCCTGGTTGAAAAAGTGAAAAACTAAATCCTAGGATTGACGCTAAAGTGTATAATTTATGGACATCATGTTGAGGGTTATAATTCGATCGCTCGAAAAAGAGTCACATGCCTCGTACTCCCACAACCGACACTGCTGAAACAATGTCATTCCAAAACTGTAGCCACTTCAAGTAAAACAGGACAACACCACCACTGACTACTAATGCTATTGCCACTACTGCTAATAACTATCTACTTCTACTGCTGCTGCTGCTGCTGCTGCTGCTGCTACTACTACTACTACTACTACTACTACTACTACTACTACTACTACTACTACTACTACTACTACTACTACTACTACTACTACTACTACTACTTGCCACATGGAACATGAAAGTAGCACACACTTAGTGGTACTTCATATTCCTTACTTACTGTGATTAATTTGTAGATCGAATATAATGTCATTATATATCACACTCTTGACGTTGTCAGAATTTATTTTCCACTTAAGGTATTTTTCGTTGTTTTCCAAAGTCCAAATCAACACACCATAAGAACCAACATATGCTGAGCAGTTCGCAGAGAAAGTATGGTTTTTGAATACAACATTGTCCCACTGATGATAGCCAACTTGAAAACGAAGGTCTTGAAGTGGGTCTTTTCGAATGCGGAAGAAAAAATAAAATAGGACATGCTAAAAAGCCCGTTTAGATCACAAAATGTAGATTTCTCTATGTTGTTAAAAATAACTTTAACACATTATCTCTAGCTTGCTTTGTTTACAGTAATTCAGACACTTCACTGGTTTGATCAGAAGTACTATGGAATTTATATTTCATGGCAACAATAATCAATATTTACTATGTTACGGAATAAAGTCATATATACACATAACGTCCAGTAACCGAAAGTGAAAGGCACTCTAGTTTTGAACATTTCAACAATGGCTCCATAGAGCGTTGTCTTCTATCAATCGAGTGATAATCCTCGCTTTAACAGAGCCCTATCCGAAATGATGATCACATTTCAATATAAAAACTAAAATAAACGCAAGATGAAAAGTTACCAATTTGAGATGCATTCATGAAGCATCTAGGATGAAACAGGCACGTGTCTTAATCATGACTGTTTGAGTCATTTGGTCATGTGTTAAAAGGCACCAAACACACACTAAAAGGCTTACAAATTAATGTCTTTCATTTTAGAACCAAAAATATTGTTTTCACTTTTGCATATACAGGAAAAAGTTCAAAATAAAGTAGTTTTTCCTACATTTATATGGTTCTAGCTCAAAACTTGCTCACGTATCAGCGACTTGTGTTTGGTTCACTCCATCTGCATCCCACTCTCTTGGCATTAATTGTTTTATGTTCGTAAATTCAAAATTAAACAAAAAATTTGAATTAAAAAAATTATAAAGTAACATTTTCGCAAGCTGAATCATTATCAAGGGCAAAAATCTAAAACTTTCAGGGTTATAAAAAAAAGCATTAAAGTAAAACTATCTCCACTGAAATGCCAATTTAAACCATAATTCAGAATATATACTTTATTAAGGTGGCCTTTCTATCCTTCTAAAGGCTTGATTTAGGTGTAAATTAAACACTGCACATTAATTCACTTCTTTTCTCTACCATGGACATTAAATCCAGAAAGTAATAATGATAAGACAATCATAGTATGAGCAAACTAACAAAATGTGTCCACGATTAATGGAGAGCTCTCACTCCTTCGTTTGTTGTTTTTATTCACAAATTGCAGGAGATTGGTTGTACTCTTTGAGAAGCAGTACAGTACAGTTTGATTGTGCCAAAGACGTACAACAAAATTAATCCTTGATGTGATGATTTCGCCCTTGATTTCATCCATCTTTCCTGTGGGGAAATAAAGTGCTATTAAGAAATTAAAAATTCTTTGCTCTATGAAAAATGAAGAAAAGATGAAAAATATGTTTTTAATTTTAAAGATCGTGTTGTCGTACTTATAACTGCGACATCTAAGTAGGTTCACAAAACGTCATATTATTAATAAGATGATGCTGTAACCAGTTTCAAAGTGAACACGGAGAGTACGATTTGGAAGTAAAATAATAGTTACTATGTTGATAAAGGCGGCATAGGCACAGTAAAAAATGATAGCAGGAACTCAATGACAACCGAATAAAAAAGACATGTTACCTTAGGGTATCGAGATATAAAACACTTGTTTCTTTACGAAAATCCCAAAGGAATCCAACGACATAAAAAGTGCCGATATCAATTCTAAACGTACTTAATTTTCCTTAATGTCAAGATGAGGGTCCAAGAAATCAAGAGTAAAAAAACCCCACTGAAATGATGGCGCCCATTCCTTTAAGGTGCTTCAACAGAGTAATGTCGTCTAGAGCTACGAATTGTTATTAGTCGGCAGAAAACTTCATTTTTTCTTTCTCAAAACTCACCCACAATCCCTTTGCTAAAACATACAAGAGCCTACTATTATTTTGTGAAGCTCCTGTCTAAAAACATTTTAAAACCATGCATCTTTAAAATCACAGGGCTTTATAAGCTTAAAACAATCTAAAAATTGCATAGGTTCTTTATGAGGCAACAAAAAGTATATAAAATATTCATTAAAAATGTGTATGAACATGACTGTAAATTATACAATGAAACAAAAAAATAAATGATATCTCTCGTCCTATATAGAGTGGTTTAGTGCTTGTGAACAAAACAAAATACCTTTTAAAAACAAATAATAACTCTTCCATGTTAAAAAAACTAACATCCCCCTTAAATAAAAGTCATTTAGGTTGCACTTTTCACAAACTTTCTATTACGGTGGCTTCGACTTCATCCACAAACGCATCTTCTGTTTTTGGCTGAAAAGTTCCATTCACATCCAAGTCCCATATTTCAACTCTGTGTACATTTCTTATGGCCCACATCAAGGTGCCTCCGTGGGTAGTGCACTGGGCTCCAAATTTTTTACCAAGGAAAATGATTGAATCGGAATAATGGTAAAATACTTGCAAATCTGGCTTTTCCGGGTCCAAATCTTCCAAAAAAAAATTGTATGTGGGGAAGAAAAAGAAAAAGAAAAGCATTTAGATCAAACACCAAACAGGTTACTGTTAATAATTATTGTTTTAAAACAGAATATTATGTAAAAACATGATGATGGCATCTTTCACACTTCTACAATTCCTATATGGAAATTTTTAGAGGATCTTAAAATCTATAACCTATTTATATTTCCTTACCACCTACGTCAAGGGTACCAGTTCATCAGAGGAAATTTCCAAATGTTTGCTACAGTTTGAATAGACAATGACTCGTGCAGTCGGACAGTAAAATTATGACATAGTTCCTTAGCACAACACTGAAAATAAGTCTAGACTAAACACCACATTTACACTTTTTCAGCCGTTCATGTTGGATTACGGAATTTGAAAAAAAATCAGTTGATTGAACTCTGTTTATTTGCCCTCCACAGACAATCAACTTAACGATAAATTAACGGGATCACTTGACTATGTTAACTCTTAATCTTTATGATTGGTTATTCCACTCTAATTATCCCCGTTTTTCTGATTCTCTGCTAGGAGACACGCCAACGCCACCAACAGGTTTACAGATGCTCTTTGCTCTGTCTTCAACCCAAACCATGAGAATTGTCCTACTTTTGTGGCTTATCTGGCGAAGAGGTCTCAACATCTATGTAGGGCAATGGATGTAGTGTCGAATAGACGGAGAAATTATTTTTTCTCAAAGTAATGTTTGCTTGTCCGTATAGATCGGAACCCACAAAATTCTTTGGGATTGTGGGATGGACAAAGCTAACAAGATTATTGATTAAATTATAATGTTTTATGTTTATGAGTACCGGTAGGTAAGAAACTTAGGAATAAAAATATGTTCACAAAGAGATTCACCACCTCTTCCATGCCGAAGTCAATACTCATAGGCATCATTGTAACTTGTTTTCTCGTTTTTTTATAATAACTCACAGCCCACGAACAAATAATTTACGCGATCACATTACGTTGACATTGACCCCACAAGTAGGGATTGAAAAAAGCAAAAACAAAGACAACAACAAAATTCTAAAACTTTGTGTCTTACATAGTTTTTTTTTATATTCACCATCAACGGTAAGCAGATCTTATAAGATTAGATCTAATATTGACTTCATTTTCACGGAGAGCGCAGTGGCCTGGGGTAGAGCATCATCTTCCGACCTTGGCGATTTCGCCCCCTTCTGGTTAGGTCGGTGTCAGTTTAATGTGACTGCCTGAGACAGGAGTCATGGCATCCCCGCCCTGTCTCATGTGTTGCAACATATACAGCCTTTATAGTGCTGATTTTGACTTTCCTTTGAATTGCACACAAAACAATGTAGACCAAACTTAATCAAAATCTAAATGTATAGGTAAAAATCCCCCAGATGTAAGACAGTTTATTTCAACCTTGGTCTAATAAAGATCCAGGACCCAAGATACGCAAGTAAATTATAAGACTGTTTCAGCATCGCCCCCCCCCCCCTCCTCCCCTCTCAAAACTTGGAGTAACCGAAATGATTATTAGTGTCCCCACCCAACCCCCCCCAAACAAGGGCTGAACCCAGTCTTCAGAAACCTGAATCCGGCACTTGAAGGTGTGCAGATCCACGCAAGAGCGTATCAACCTGTACAACAAAATTGTGTGCGGGGTAATGAGAAAAGGTTTTAAGATCATTTGCCTTTAGTATTAACGGTCTTTCAAATTAGAAATGGACATTAACTTTCAACATGCGCCCCTTCGACATGCTCTGTGATGCACACTTTAGAACACATTTGAGATGACAAACTTTACAATCCAAGTGCATAATATTAAGTCTTAATATGAAAGTACATGGTTACACGGTGTTACACCATTTCCTAACCGTAGAATTAAAAAGTCAAGACAAGTCGAAGTAATACGTGCTTACTTACAATCCACATACACCACGAATGGATCTGCACATTCTATCTCCAAACTCTGAAGCAGCAGACAGCAGTAATAAAGTGGTTCGGGTCCCGTTTTGACACCAAGATAGCGAAGGGTCTTTACCTCTTTCTTCACACAAGACCCATCAGTCATCATGACTTGCTTAGTAGCTGGAGATGGTAAACCGGCATATGTGAAAGTATCATTCGAATATATCTTAGGAAAAATGAGGTAAGAAAGTGTAATGATTAATTTAGCTTTAATCACATGTAACAGTGATATCCCTGCTGATCCTGGATTTGTAAATAGCGTACTTACAACACTTAACACATATTTCAAAATGTCCCTCAAGTATCATAGTATTTTCCATATCTTCCAGATTTCTATCATAACTACTCGTATCTCTCTCATTTACAAAATAAATGTAGCTTAAAATTGCATTGTAGTAAATATGAGGCATTACGCAAATGAAAAGCATTGGTCGTTACATTGGTTCACATGTCTCGCTGTCTTTGACTTTGTCTCTGTTTGAGTCTCCCTTGTTCTCTCTCTCTCTCTCTCTCTCTCTCTCTCTCCCACTCTCCCCTTGTCTCACATTCTCTGTCTCTGATTGACTCTCACTCTCTCTACTCGTCTTTGTATCTGTCTCTGAATGACTCCCCCTTTCTCTCCATCTATGCCTTTTTCTATGTCTCTGTTTGACTCTCTCCCTATGCATCTCTGCCTCTGTCTCTGTCTGTCTGTCTGTCTGTCTGCCTGTCTGTCTGTCTGTCTGTCTGTCTGTCTGTCTGTCTGTCTGTCTGTCTGTCTGTCTGTCTGCCTGCCTGTCTCTGTATCTCTCTCACTCTCTCTCTCTCTCTCTCTCTCTCTCTCTCTCTCTCTCTCTCCCTTTCTCTCCACATTTGTCCTAATACCTGTCGTGATTGTTGCCTGTTTTGCACCGAGATCCTGACTACTTATATTCGTTATACTTCCGGACGTCTTCTCCCATTGAAACACCAGTTCTGACTTGTCACTTTTCACAGATGAACAGCTTAAGTCTACCCAATGACCCGGGGGTACGTGATGAACTGATCCGTGCACTGTTTTAAGTTCCATCCGAATTTCACGATCGCCGTCTGTTAAAGAAACATACCAATACTTATTTTAATCAAACCAGGTGTGCACTCCTTTGAGAAATCATTGTGGAGTTTGTGGTAAACGCACCAAATAATTACGGTATGGGATATAATTTTACATACTTTTTATACTGAGTTGGATTTTTTTTTTGGGGGGGAGACAATAAATTTTAAAAAACAACCAAGATCCCCGCTATCTACATAGAAAAATGTGTAATTTTGTTTGTGAATAGCGGACACAAAACACAATCCCTGTGTCTTAAAGTATGTTCTCAGCAATAATGAATTCATTTTCATGTCTATAAAATATATTCATTATACTAAATAAATTCGTTTTAAAATAGAAGATATGAACCGACTTTGAAGATATACATTAAAATAAAAGAAAAGATTATTATATATTCAGTAACAGTGTAAATAGAAAGTCATAAATTATAGGTCTTATGGCGTGTTTTGAGACAAAAGGAGCCGAATAAAACTGTAAATTACCGATTAAAAATATATAGATTGCTCTCTCTCACTATCTCTTTCTCTTTCTCCCTCTCTCTCTCTCTCTCTCTCTCTCTCTCTCTCTCTTTCTCACACACACACTTGACTACCTTTTGGATTTAAAACAAGCTTGCAGATCTGATTACGTCGCAACTCTTCTCAAAATTTTTGTTTACATAGTACTAATTTTTTTTAGTAAAGAAGAACGTTGATGTTAACATATTGATGACATAATAAGCAGATTAATGAGATATGACACACTCAATAGTTATAAGCATCTTCATTGACCACTACTGCATGTGCAATATTTTTTGGCTTTATCAGATGGCTGCGTTCTTAGTTTTAAGTTATTTTTCTAAATAAAAAAAAAAATTAATTTAGCTTCAGAAACAGTTCCATTGAAAAAAGTATGAAAAGAACATTTGATCTTCAAGAGACACATGCTTGGAGGTTATCACTGCAACGACTGTCTCCTTGGATATTCAAATATTATTTAATATGTCACCTATGAGGTGTACCCATTCGTGAAAGTCTCGTTTAAGTCAAAGATAAAACAAAATTCGCTCTTAAGCTAACTATCGTTTCGATCCTTTACCGACTAAATGGTATTTAACAAATCGTTTAAATGCTTTGTATTTTCTTAAACGTGATGATTGCATTATTCTCAACTTTCTTCCAATTTAGAAACGGCTTACCATAAGGTTGGAGACAGATGAAATCTAGGTTGTTGGCGCAATTTTCCCGAATGAAGATTCCTGATGGCTCTGTACTAATCTTGCATTTATCCCACTCAAATTTCTGGTCGAGAGGCAATTTCACAAGAGTTAATTGTACTTTAAGTTAATAATTGTTTTAATTAACGCGAACATTTTAACTGCAAAATTTTTGAAAAAAAAGTTTTAAAAAGTTGAATCCAGCAAAGAATGATTAACGTTTGCAACAATTATTAGCCATGTGACACTCTATTTCGTACATACTTGTAATATTACGTTTACCTAATTTGAAACGATTCCCTAGATATAGATGATCTAGATGGATTGGTTCTCTTTTTTATAAACATAATATTCGTGCAATTTGTTTTTAATATTTTTATAACAAGGCAGTTAATATCAGATGCGACATGCTTAGTAGTAATTTATCTACACAACAATCTAATATTGAAACTAAACGATGGGGCGCGTGAGTTCTAATGGGCAGGCTCCTGGTTGGATGTAGATCTTATTTCGGACCGCCGTTTTTCTCACTGGTTGGCTCAGTGTCAGTAGAATGAGACTGGCTTAGACAGAGTTCCTGGTATTCAATATGCAGTAACTCCAAAAACACTTATAAGATTAGACCTGTGTTTTTAGACTTATAACTAATCCTCGAATCAATTGTTTAAAAACACCTTATAAGACATAGCCGTCCGCCTTGGCTTTAGGTCAAATCTGACAGACAACCTACACAATTGTAGGCTTATTTCATTCCACCACAATTGGAATTTTTCAGAGACACAGGGTCGAGAGTGCCTCATTGTGGTAAGCTTTCTTATCAGGACTTAACATTTGCACTTAGTTCATTGTATGCATGAATTAGTATTTTTTCATTTGACGGAAATTTTCTTTCAAGATAACGTTTAACTCTAGGCTAATTGTACATCGTGTTTTGTTATACATTCTGTATATAATGGAGTATCTGTGGGACGATTTAAAGGCTAAAATGGGCTATTTGATGAAAGCATAGTTACAATTTCAAAGGAGTAGCATATCATATTTCTCAGAAAAAAAATTCACATTGCAAGCAGTTTAATAAAAAATAAAATAAAAATAAGTTTCCGATCATTTTCGGACCCCCCAAATACGATAACGGTTCAAGCTTTACGAAAGCCACAGCCTGTATTATTTTTCTTTAGATCATTATGGAGCACCCTCTCCAATTCTTAATAAAACGTATTGTTTTGTCGCAAATAGTAATAATATCTCACTGGTACACCAGCTTGTCTCAACTGCGTTCGTGACAAGCCCCTCCCCTAAACATTTCTGACTGTTCACCTTCTTGTAAAAAGTCTGATTAACTGGTTAAACCAGTGATATTCTATTTATAAACTAGATATACTAAGCAACGCTTACGCCAGGAGACAGACAGGAAGCTCCCGCCAGTGGAGATAAGACCCTCACTCCCAGCTCTGCTCTCACGGGTCTTTTTGTGTGTGCATAGTTTGGCATGATTTATCCCGCAAAATAGCACACTTCGGTGGGGGCAGGTTTATTCCTTCACTGAGAGTAACCCACAGACAGGTGAGGGTCTTATGGTTCAACATACGACCACACTGTTATCGAGAAAAATGTTGTGCACTGCCAGGGCATTTGGCAGTCTTTATTTTTAGATCAATGGCTTAAACTCGATGTTTTTGTAAAGCATAGTAATATGTATATTATTGTTGAGAATCGACTTAAGCTCTTTCTTCAAGAGAAACGACACTTTTTCTTGTACAACTATAGAAAATACATACTAAACAAAAGAGTGGTAAAACTCACTGAGCTATCAGTCGATGAGGTTTCAACGCCCAGAACATTTGGCCCAATGAAGCGCCGATTACTAGAATTTGGTACTGATTCTAAGAGAGAAAAAAGTTAGAATGAATGAATAACACGTTATCGAAATAATGAAATCAAGGCTGGGTAAATACAGGCAGGATGATTTGACTAGTTACAAAACACGTTATTCAAACAATGAAAACAAGAGGGACGGGGAAGGGTAGACTTTTGTTTAGATAACATGAAATCAATAGTGATATCCAAGAAGTAGAAACAGGGAGGACGATTTGACGATTTATATAACATGTTATCCAGATAGTGAAAACATTGTGAGTAGATTATTTAGATAACATGCTATATAACAGTCAAATGTGGTTTACACTATTGAGATAGTTTGTTATAGAAACAGTTTAAAAAAGGGGGTAAGGACTATCTTTCGATAAAAGGAAATTAAAAACCCATTCACCAACAAAATATATTCTACCTTGTATGTACACTCGATGTATTACAGTTACATAGGACTTAAATAATGAAAACTAGGGGAGGTTGCACAATTTAGTTACCCAGTTATACAAATGATGAAAACAAAGGCTTGCGTGCCAGTTAAATAACTTGTAAATAATAAAAAGAAAGAGTGGGTAGGCTACGCTATTCAGATATCGGATTATCCAAAAAAAGGAAAGGAAAGAGGGGGTATAAACTATTTTCCAAATTATTACTGCCTTACATGCCTTTGATAATGATTCTATCGATTTTGTTCCTGTAGTCATTGATATTCCCTGCACCTCTTGAGGTGCACCTAACGAAATAGCCTGAGCTAGTTTTCGAAGGAGTCACGAGATGCAGGCAAAATTCACTCTCTGGATAATCTGTTCCCGATGAGCACCGATATTTTCGCGCTGTAAGAGAAAGATATTTTTTTTCAAAAGATAAGTAATCCCCCCCCCCCCTTAAACCTCAAAAAACAAACAAAACCCAACAGAAGCAACAACAACAACAACAACAACAACAACAACAACAACAACAACAACACCGACACAACAA
>RQTK01001032.1:116676-166147 GCA_003991915.1 Elysia chlorotica | reverse complement strand
TTGGACGTTAAATCAACTCAACTACAACCACTACCGTGTGGCAGCACATGAAATTGTCAGAGGTCAGTCTTTGGGCCCGTCCACAATATAGCCTGTATAGGGTGTCAGGGGTCCGGTCCCGCCGGGGTCCGCCTTAAATTCGGTCACTGGCTCCAGTACTAAACTGACCCCCCTCATCTGATTGACCCCCTGCCCTAATCTGTCAAACCCCTAGTCGTAACGAGGGAAACAGATCGCCTGAGGTCACCTCCCAGGTTTGGTTTCTGTTCCCCAGAGGTTCCGGACACGACAGACCTGGGGCGGTGGCGCGTTCAAAATAGGGGGGTTGATATCAGATAAAAAATAAATTATTTGAGATTCCTCAGAAGGATTTGATTTTTTTTACAAATTTGTGAAATCCAGGGCCATTTTTGTAGCTTGAATGAGAAACAAATTATTCATGAATGATAGACTACATTAAAAACAAAACAAACAAAAATAACTAACAACAAAAAAAACAACAACATATTTCTCGACTCGGTAGCATTATACTACGGCTTCTTATTGTTCGGCTCAGGCTAAGCTGAGGCATTATAATGGAAACTTATAGTGCTTATGTTGGACGTTAAATCAACTCAACTACAACCACTACTGCGTGGCAGCACATGAAATTGTCAGAGGTCAGTCTTGGGGCCCGTCCACAATATAGCCTATATAGAGTGTCAGGAATCCGGGTCCCGCGGGGTCCGCCTTAAATTCGGTCACTGGTTCCAGTACTAAACTGACCCCCTCATCTGATTGACCCCCTGCCCTAATCTGTCAAACCTGAGTCGTGACGAGGGAAACTGATCGCCAGAGGTCACCTCCCAGGTTTGGTTTCTGTTCCCCAGAGGTTCCGGACACGACAGACCTGGGGCGGTGGCGCGTTCACGCTGGGGGTTTGATATCAGACACGGGGCACCCAGTACATATATTTGTTACATTATATATATAAAAAAGAAAATTTGGAAAAGGAATTCAGCACTGGTGTTATAGGACTCGTATTTATATGTTATCTATAAATATCTTCTTTTTCGTAACAAACAAAAAAATAATTGAGATTCCTCAGAAGGATTTGATTTTTTTACAAATTTGTTAAATCAAGAGCCTTTTTTTATAGCTCGAATGAGAAAATTTTCAATGTAAGTGCTTTGAGTTTTATGGGTTGTTTAAAATTCGAATTATTCATGAATGATTGACTACATTTAAAACAAAACAAACAAAAACAACTAACAACAAAAAACAACAACAACAATAACATATTTCTCAAGTCGGTAGCATTATACTACGTCTTCTTATTTTTCGGCTAAGGGTAAGCTGAGGCATCGGAATGGAAACTTATAGTGCTTATATTGGACGTTAAATCAACTCAACTACAACCACTACCGTGTGGCAGCACATGAAATTGTCAGAGGTCAGTCTTGGGGCCCGTCCACAATATAGCCTGTATAGGGTGTCAGGGGTCCGGTCCCGCGGATGTCCGCCTTAAATTCGGTCACTGGCTCCAGTACTAAACTGACCCCCTCATCTGATTGACCCCCTGCCCTAATCTGTCAAACCCCAGTCGTGACGAGGGAAACAGATGGCCAGAGGTCACCTCCCAGGTTTGGTTTCTGTTCCCCAGAGGTTCCGGACACGACAGACCTGGGGCGGTGGCGCGTTCACGCTGGGGTTTGATATCAGACACGGGGCAACCAGTACATATAGATCTATTTGTTACATTATATATAAAAAAAAGAAAAGTTGGAAAAGGAATTCAGCACTGGGGTTCTAGGACTCATATTAATAGGTTATATATAAATATCTTCTTCTTCGTAAATAATATATTTAAAAAATTGAGATTCCTCAGAAAGATTTGATTTTTTTTACGTTTGTTAAATCAAGAGCCATTTTTGTAGAGAAATGAGAAAAATTTATATGTGAGTGCTTTGAATAGAATACATTTATAAAGAGAACAACAACAACATATTTCTCAACTCGGTAGCACTATACTACGGCTTCTTATTTTTCGGCTAAGGGTAAGTTGAGGCATCAGTAGGGAAACTTATAGTGCTTATATTGGACGTTTAATCAACTCAACTACAACCACTACTGTGTGGCAGCACATGAAATTGTCAGAGGTCAGTCTTGGGGCCCGTCCACAATATAGCCTGTATAGGGTGCCGGGGTCTGATTGCCGTGGGGTCCGCCTTAAATTCGGTCACTGGCTCCAGTACTAAACTGACCCCCTCATCTGACTGACCCTCTGCCCTAATCTGTCAAACCCCAGTCGTGACGAGGGAAACAGATCGCCAGAGGTCACCTCCCAGGTTTGGTTTCTGTTCCCCAGAGGTTCCGGACACGACAGACCTGGGGCGGTGGCGCGTTCACGCTAGGGGGTTGATATCAGACACGGGGCAACCAGTACATATATTTGTTACGTTATATATATATATATATAAAAGAAAAGTTGGAAAAGGAATTCAGCACTGGGGTTATAGGACTCGTATTCATAGGTTATCTATAAATATCTTCTTTTTCGTAAAAAAAAAAAAATTATTTGAGATTCCTCAGAAGGATTTGATTTTTTTTTATAAATTTGTTAAATCAAGAGCCATTTTTGTAGCTCGAATGAGAAAATTTTCAATGTAAGTGCTTTGAGTTTTATGGGTTGTTTAAAATTTGAATTATTCATGGATGATAGAATGCTTTTATCAACACAAAAAAACAACAACACAAAAACAAACAACAAAACATTTCTCAAGTCGGTAGCATTATACTACGGCTTCTTTTTTTTTTAGATGAGGTGAGGCGTCAGTCAGAAGAGAAACTTAAGAACCCCCCATCCCCCACCACCACCCTCTCTCTTTCTCTCTTCCTCTCTCTCTCTCTCTCTCTCTCTCTCTCTCTATCTCTCTCTCTCTCTCTCTCTCTCCCCCACCACCACCCTCTCTCTCTCTCTCTTCCTATCTATATGTCTACTTCTCTCACTTTCTCTCTCTACTTTTTTAATCAATCTATCTTTTTTCTATCCTAGTTAACAGATATAGTTATTTGTCCCTTCCAGTTACACTCTCTATTTTTCCTGTATATTCTCTCTCTCAATCACCATGAAAAATCCTTTTATCGTCTCCATGTTCTTGCTTGCTCACACTCTCACTATGTGTTTCCCCCTTCCCCTCCCATATTGTTATTATTCTCTATACCTCCCTAAGTTCTTTCGCCCTTTTACAGTCCATTTTAATGCTCATGAGAACTCGCCAGTATCCGTACAATAACATTACATTGCCCCCGACTTTTCTTTAGCACCCCCCCAAAAAAAATAAAAAATAAACAAACAACAAAACAACAAAAAACAAAACAACAACAACAACAACAAACAAAAACAACAAAAAACAAACAAACAACAAACAAACAACAAAACTACAAAACAAAACACAAAACAGAACGTCCCAAGTCAATGTCCTTCAATCTATTTTTCATTGAGATGAGGTTCTTGAAACAATAGCTCCATTGAGCTTGATCGTACACGTTGCTGTGTCTCCTTCTTGTTCCCCGCAGTTTCTGTATAAGATTACTTGTAAGGTTAAATGGTCTTCAATAATAAAGGGAAAATAGTGTTTAAAAAATAACAAAACAAAAGAAAAGCAACAGTCAGTTCGCTTAAACCCAGACACGTTATGAAAGTTAATGCGTTTCTTTGGATTCTTTCGCGTCATCACTTTTTTACTGCATATGTTTATGACATTATTTTGAAATTGATGTTCAACAAATTTTTTAAATAAGGTTTCAACGGGTTCTGAATAAAGGGCTTCGTTCTGACTTCTTCTTTCTTGTTCACACTAAAGATGAAACTATTAATTTTAAATGGAAGAAAACAAGTGTCGTCATTTAAACTGTGTTCGGACTTTCTGAAGTTTAGCAACAACTATGAACTGTTGTTTTGAATGTTGTTGTTTTGAGTTGTTTTGCATTTAACCATTTACTTTATACAATGAGTTACGGGGCAGCGTAGCTCAGTCAATAGTGCCCACCACAGCTTCAAATAAGACGTCGCAGGTTTGATTCTCGATTAAGTGGCCTTGTTAACTACTGATTAACTGCTAGTATAATTTAACTGGCTACGAGAGAAGTCCTGAAATTATTTTAGTACCTCTGTCGTGTGGGTGCACGTGAAGTTTTCAGGCATTATTGCTAGGAGCCGTTTGCGAGATAGCCTAGTTATTGATGATGGGTGTTAAAAAACTAAGCACCACACCTACTAAAACACCGTAATGTACAGTTGCCCTTTATTAATTGCCGTTTTGCTTTCAGTTAAGGTGGAGGATGGGGGCGAACTGATGCGAATGGTAGAGCATTAGTCTTTCAATCGGGAGGTCCTCGTACCAAAATGCCACGATTGGTTAAAATGTCTTTTTCCTTCCCTTATTGGGTAAATTAGTGTCAGTAAAATTAACCGACTGAAACAGGAGTCCTGGGGTAGAGTGCACAAACAAGACGTACATTAGATCTCGTTTTAACAATATAAGAATACGCAAGCTTACTCCGAGACGTAAGGTTCGTTATGTTTGTGCATTCTAACCCTGGTATCGCCGAACTATCTTTTATAGGAGCATTAAAAATTGTAAGACTTTAGTACACGAAACAGCATTGCTGCTGACATTACGTTACGAAATCTAGTTAATGACTTTCCGTCAATGGACGTGCCTTGTGCCCATCATAAATCGCTGAGATAAGCGAAAAAAGTCGCACATTTAAATTGTATGTTTCTCCGCTCGTTGCCGATGGAGTGCTTTTTCGGAATATTTTATGGCACTAGCTCTGAAACTATCAGGACGCACAAGAGAAGCTTTATCGTGTGGCAGAAGAAGTCGGGAAAACTGGACTCCAGATAAACATCAGAAATACTGAAGTTATCAGAATCAACAACAAACAGGCTAATGCATTGCTACTACATGACGAAAAGATTGAAGAGGTTGACAAGTTTGTGTATCTTGGTAGTGTTGTTAGCAAAGGCGGGGATACAGACGGAGACATCAGATGCTGAATCAACAAAGCCAGATCCGCTTTCAACACCCTCAAACCAAACCGGACGTCTACAGAACCATCAGTCCGTAACATGATACGGATCATTCAGTTCAGTCCTACTTTAATCTCTGAAAAAAAGGCGCGTGACCAAAACTAGCACCCCAAAACTACATTCATTCATAAACAAAAGCCTCAGAAACATCCTCAACGTTATGTGGCCTGGGGTTGTCTCAGACAAGAAAATGTTGGCCAGAGCGAAGCAAACCCGCATCGAGACAGAGATCAAAAAGCGTAAATAGAGTTGGATAGGCCAGACACTCCGAAAGCCAGTATCAAACATCACAACGCAAGCCCTGGAGTGGAATCTCCAAGGAAAAAGAAAGGTCGACCGTCCGAAGCAGGCTTGGCTGCGAAGCACTGACGCCGGTACCACATGGTGCCCGGTGGAGGGGATTTGCTGCAGCCCTATGTTCCACAAGGAATCAAGAGGTTTAAACTAAATTAACACTCTGAAATCTCAATCATTTGATTTTATCTGCTCAAGTTGGCAAACCTAGCTAGACAAAGACTATTCAAGAATATGATTCTTTGTTGTGATTTCTAGACGTTTTGGTCAGGAGCTCAAAAACTGGCGGCCAAAATTTAAAAATAAGTTGGTCTTATCTGCTCAGGGCATGATAAACTAGATATCCAGCGTAAGATAATTAGTGTTTGTGGTTTTTATTTTTGTTTATCTAGAATTTCATCAAACCAGTTTCTTGCGTCAAGTTGGCCCGTAAAATTTTACATTAGAAAAAAATATACAGGAAGGCTAACGCAAGCAAAGGAGTCGTTATAGAAGAAAACGAGGTATTCAGGATGTAGGATAAGATAATTTTTGTGATTCTTTTTTCTCTCTTGATCCGATATAATTAGCTTGCGTCAGACCAACCCATGAAATTTCACAATCTAAAGCCTATGAAAGCAAAGAACTTGAAAAGGTTTTAAAAAAACAAACTCTATTTATTCAATGCATTATTAATTTTTTGATGTTTCTTTCTCTTTTTTTTTTGATCGGATTAAAATTATCATTTATTTATCAGTATCTTGCGTCAACTCGAATTATTTCACAATCTAAGAAATATTCCTGAAGACCTGAGGAAAATAAGAAGTTAACATAGTAGAGAAATAAATTGTAATGCCAGAGAAAGAATTGACGCATATTAGCTTCGTTTTGATGTTATCTGCAGGTCTGAAATCTCTGATCAGATCAGATCGTTGTTTACTGCTTCAAGAGAATGCTGAAGCATGAACAGGGGTGATTATCAAAAGCTTCTTATCTTACATTTTATATCCTCATCGTCTGAAAGCACGTGTCAGTTGAACTGCGTGATACTAACCATGATTTCAAAAACTAACTGAATCACTGCAACCCCGCAGTCCATACTTTACTTTGACGCGGGTTTTTTTTAAATATCGTACATAAATCAAATCTTAATACAAAAAATCGTGAGCTGGGAAAACCGCCTCATGTGGCTTGAGCCGGAAAAATTGGCTTACAATACTGAATAAGTTAATAAAATGTTATTTTATTAATTATTTCTATAAAAAATAATTAAAAATTCGCTCAATATTATTTTTTCTTATTTATTCCAACAGTGAAATGCATGATAGAATTTCAACTCTCTCTCTCTCTCTTCTCTCTCTCTCTCTCTCTCTCTCTCTCTCTCTTCTCTCTCTCTCTCTCTCTCTCTCTCTCTCTCTCTCACTCTCTTTCTCCTAGTTTAAAGTCCTCGAGGAGATGGTATTCCGCACGGGGTCCGAAGATTACAAAGGGCAATTTTTATGTACTGCAGCTTTACAAAGACACAGCAGGCATAACAGGACATTTCCAAGCCTATCGTATAATTATTCTACAAAACTAGGTCAGTGATCGCTATTGGACCCAATGAGATAGTGCGGGAGTAGTCGAGAATGCCTGAGTCTTCGAGATAGCGGGCGCCTTTCCAAGCCCTCTTCCACAGTGTTACCAACGCTCTTACTTTTCAATTGCTTTCCAGGTGTTTAACTGGTAAACTCTTGTTTTGACAGTGCATTAGAAAAGAAAGCTGGAAAGGACGGAATCGAAAACCTCTCGATTAGAAAGCGCGTGCTCTGTCGAATTAGCTGCCTTCGTCCTTTCAAAATAAACAAAACAAAACAACATCAACCGATGCCTTTTCTTCTGTGGAAAAGTACTCAATTTATGTGGTTGAAACCATGCCATTATTCAGTGTTACTAAAAGGAAAAACACATCAATAATAATTCTGTAGTTGTAACATGGACTGACTGACCGACAGACAGATAGATAGATAGAAATAGATAGATAGATAGATAGATAGATAGATAGATAGATAGATAGATAGATAGATAGATAGATAGATAGATAGATAGATAGATAGATAGATAGATAGATAGATAGATAGATAGATAGATAGATAGATAGATAGATAGAGAGACAGACAGATAGATAGATAGATAGATAGATAGATAGATATTAAGACTTTAAAAAGCTCATCATACTCACCATTTCTGTTTATGTGGTTTATCTAAAGCGTGTGCATTAGGGTCATTTCAACCTGAAAAGAATAATGAAAAAAAAACAAGCTATGAAAAGATTATAGAATACCGTCAACATGGAATATTCGTCATATGAAATAGTTTAAAAAAAATGAACGCTATCGTTTGGCAGCGTTTATAGTGTACATTAAAACCAGTTTACCGAGAGTGAAGACAGATTTTACATTTCAGATCCTGTACATGATTGGTATTCTTCTATTATTCTATAACTTCCTTAAAACTTACGCTCAATTTTTCGATTTCTTTCCCATCGATTGAATGTGCGCATGCGTCCATTGCGGCATGTTATAAAAATGAATAGTTACCGTGTTTAAAAGTTATTGCATGGCAACTGTGCATTCTTAGTGACAGTTATTTTCTCGATCTACCATAGAATTGTTTTAACCCTAAAATGTTTGACAAATGTCAGTCTTTGGCATAGTTTTAGAGCTACGTAAACAGATTAGGTTTGACATATCAGACCAAAAGGTTGATACTGGATTGTAGATAGTAATGAAAGTATTTACTTAAATGATAATATGAGGGGGATAGACACCTCTCAAAATACCATTAGTTTATGATAGCAATAAAAATTGTGCTTAGCACTCATTTGTGTACGAGGAAAAACAAATCAATTTCTATTATCTTCCTTACGATTGCTTGAGAGAAGTTCAAGTAAAATCGGTTGACTGAGGTTGGTTGTTGTGTAGATTTGAGAATTGATGTACTTGGAGCAAATAGTAGGAAATTTACTATATTTGAAGATAAGGTTAGGATGTTTAAAAAACATTTTTATGATTGATTTTTATGTAAGCCCATCTATGGCATTTATGGTATTCAATGTGTACCATCCTTGGTCGTATAATCTTCTCTTTGCAGGCTGTGATAATGAATTGAATCTTAATGTTGAAAATGAAAAAAAAAAACATTGACAGTTTTACATTACATAGTTGCTTAAGCACAAGTGAATAAACCGACATAGTCGAACAATCGACTTAGATCACTGAGCGTTGAATAATACTGGGTTGTTTTTTTTTAAATTTTCTTCTTTTCATTACTGTCAGCTTTAAGACTGCTCTATTGGTGTTACATATCGTTTCAGGAAGCTTCAAGGCACTTTCTAAGACATTTAGGATGCTCCTAAGTCATTTCCAATATTTATTTCATATCGATTTCCACTCCGAATCAGTTCTTTGCAAATACCCTTGAAGTAATTGTTCGTCTCAAGAAATCCCATCCATTCATACCTCAGGCAATGAAGTGCCCGTGAAAAAATACTTTAATGTGTTTACAGCAAAACAAACTGGATTACCAAACACTACAGTAACTGCCGTTACACCAACGCTAATCTTCTTAGCGACTTGTGGGATTTTGGGTTTAAACTACCTTTCTATTATTGATGTTGTTAGTGTGTTGAGTCTCTCGGGCATTGGTAATGGCTATTAGGTCTGTAAATTCATTTTGTTTGGTAGTTTTATTTTCCCTTTGAGTACACAATTGTGGACAAAATTATTAAGGGAAAACAAGTAGGAAAAGCTTTGCTTTCGTCAAATTACAATCAATTTTTATTATTCTATGGGGGAAGACTTTGTTACTTTTACAGACTGATTTTGACAAATTGATACTTTAAATAAATATAAGTTATGTGCAAACGTTAAAATAGATCAGGATGTGGTAGATTCCTCTACGTAAATTATAAAATAACTAAACAGTAAATACTAAAAGGAAGGATAAAAACAATCTTTAAAAACATCCGAAACATGAAGACACGGTAGAAGTGTCTTGAATCAATACATTTTTAGATTAATCTTTCTTGGTTACCCTTAAAGTTCGTTGAACATTCTAACTATAAGACACCAAGCTAACTTTTCTTTACAGATTCTGGCACTCGTATTTAATCAGACAAAGACGCGCAGACGAACATACATTTAAAAAAAACAATCTGAAGTACGCTGAAGCACTTGATGTCCGGCACAGAAAGCAATGGTCCAGAAAAAGTTTCCAGGTAGCGGTAGGGGTACTTCTGTTTGTATATGTATAACATTGTACACGTGCTTGTAGTAAGTGCACTTTGCTCAAGCATATTAGTATTTGTAGTAGTAGTAGTAATAGTAGTAGTATTATTAGTTGTAGTAGTAGTAGTAGTAGTAGTAGTAGTAGTAGTAGTAGTAGTAGTAGTAGTAGTAAGAGAAGTAGTAGCGATTAAAGACGGGGACTGAAAGCAATGATTATAGAGAACCTTCCAGGTAGCGGTATAAGTACTTCAGTTTGTATAATAATGTCTAGCATTGTATACGTGCTTGTGGTTAGTACTCGTGGCTACAGGCATCAACAAGTAGAGGCCGATGCTTCAGATTAAGAGTCATGTACTCTATATGAAAAAAGAACCCCAAGCTATACCCCTTGTTCTAACCCTGCATTAAAAAGTAGGCGTAGAAAAGCGGTGCTTTAAGAGTATTATTATCCTCGACTAAGATCAGTTTTACTATTTTAAAATAACGTTAGACCAGAACCAGACTGTTGCTGATGGTTCGGGTGGGGCTGTGGCTGGACTGGGGGCTCTTAAATCATATTGTGGTATAAAATCAAAATCGCGACTAAGGATATTTTTTTTAGTAATTAAAAGTACATTTAGCCCGGGATCTAATTTAAGAGCAACACTGTATATATATACTATATTAGACAGGGATACCCAAGACGACAAATTTAGTACACTGTACTAACACCCACACAATGAAATCCTTTCAAAGTTACAAAATATAGTAAACAAACAAAAAAGCGCCGGTGATTTAAATCTCATTATGCAGCCTAAAGGGAAATAAATCTACCCGAGAGGCCAGTTTAGAACTAAAAAAAAAACAAAAAACGACCGAGAAGAGAGCTGGCCTGGTGTGAATTGAAGCCTTTGGTTCTTTGAAGTGAAGCACCCGCCTGGTCAATAAATCAGCATCCCACTTGACCAGCGGAGGTCAGGTCCAGGTAGGATTCTCGGCCTGGAGTTTGACCAATTTATGCACCTGGGGTCCCTGGACAATCAACCCTTCTAATTCTTTAGATCTTCAGTAGACAGGAGCGTATTATGGGGGCTAGGCCTACACAGTGTTGTTAGAAGTTTGAGAAAAGTGTCGAATAAAAGATGGAACGCTTAACACGTTAAACGTGAGCGAACGATCAAATCTAAGTATTAACAGAAAAATCAGATATTACTGTTAGATTTATTAACTGTTGTTGTGTGTATTAGATCAATAACTTTTTGACATAAAACCTTGCGTGCAATGCGTATTTCTTATATTAGGAAAAAATGACTAAAATGGTAGTGCACATACCATACCGTAGATGCTGTGACTCCGACTCAAATACTTTGATTGCAGTATTTAGTTAAAAAACCTCAATCCTTTAAATGAAGTTAAAACAAAAAAATACTATTACTTGTAAAAATATATATTTAACGTATCCTATTGAATGCGAGAAATACAGTCAACTGTCGACGCAGTTAACGCTCAAATAAGTTTTGATAAAATATGCTGTGCTTTTATCATAAAATATTTTGCGCCATACGTTGCAGTCAGGAAAAGCCAGACATAAACAACAATGAGTAAACTGTTTACGCCATACGTGACCTAAGTCTTGTATGGTGACAGTTATGGATCTGTCTGTTCCGAAAGCAATAGTTCTAATACGACGAATGCTACTTTGTTGTTGTAGTTTAAGTAATACATCTTGTAAAAAAGGTTACTGATTATAATGTCAAACCATTCCTTATAACTATCAATAACAACGCATTTTACTCGTTTCGCATCTCTTTTACAGCATTACAACACACAATTACTTGCCATCATTTAGTACAATAATTAGCTTTATAAACACCGCTAGAACAGACAGAAAAGTTACGCGACAGTTATAAATCTGTCTGTATCTAAGGGTGACATAAACAAACGTAAGTCAGTAGTACATAAAGAGGAGGGGTTTATGTTTTAAGTCTTTGTTAGTCACACACTATTCCTACCTCTACCCGTTCTTTGCGAAGAGTTTTTAGGAAACGTAAGCTAATCACTTCAAGCAATTGATACCACAATCATAAAAGAAAATGAAACTATGTAAACTAAACATGACAGAATAAATTAGGACTATGTCATTGAACAACCATTAAGATTACATTTTACTACTTATAGTTTAGGAATCTTAACGTTTTTCATATAACTATGATGAAGACAAAGCCCACAACGTAAATGTATGCCAATCTTTTGTTATTGTTCATATACATAAATTATTGAAACAAATATGTGAGAAAGACTCTCAAACATTACTTTTTCTTAAATCATTTCCCATAAACAACTTAACTCCAAGGTCTAAACAAGGTCCCACGTGAAATTTCTTTCGCTTATGGAACAATGTAGATTCTAGAAACATTCATTGCCTTACAAAAGAGATGCAGAGAGGGAATCGCTGTTGCATTATGTTATAGTGAATTGCAAGAATTTCGTAAATCACTCGTTAGGGTAGAGTACAATGCTCTTGACCTGTACCAGGTTAACGTCTCTCCTAAGCTTCCAGAGATTTTAAAGTGATAGCGAGAGTTCTTAATTTTTTATTTCTCACAGGTTTTCGTTTGATAGGATAGAGTAAAATGACATTGTGTTTTATCGTTATTTTCAGTTTAATGATGTATTTAGCATTTAAATTATCTAGAGTAATAAATTTCAGCATAAAGTTCATGTTACTAATATATATCTTTAAGTTTAACAACTGACGCCGAATAACACAAGGATAAAAGAGCCTAATCGACATTGTGACATGGTCCAGTAGCACGAGTGAAAAGTATGACGGTTCTACATTATGCTGCTTAAGAATTATAGGGTTCAATCGGTCTTCTTTATTTACATGCATGTTGCGATACAACTTTGTGATTTTAAATCCTGATTTTTAATTACGAATAGTCACTGCAAAGACAAGAAAACAAAAAATAATAACGATACAATATAAACTGAATTCCATTAGGCTTAGCGATACTGAGGTATAGAACGTACCGACACAGCTATAATATATACCCTAAAATTTTTATCTAAAACAAGTCAATGCGCACGCAAGTTTTATAAAGTTAGCCAATAGCACTGTCTAGAATATTATATGTGCGCTCTGATATTAAATTATACGCCCCTTGTATTGAGTTGTGCGTTTTTACATTGAATTGGGGGCTCGTACATTAAATTGTAGGCTCGTAATTGAATTGAGTGTCCTTATAATCGATTTATGCACCCTTGTATTGATGAAGCAAGCTCTTCTTTATCCTCGTCCAATTACAACAATGGCCAATGTAGGAGATTTAAACTTCGAGTTGCAAATCGTTTAACTCTCAGAAAGCCACTTGTAAATCGAAATCGGCTTGAAGGTTCTTACGTTATTAAGGCAAATTTAGTCATAGCCCAAGGAATCATGCATAGAAGTCAAGGCGAGATATTTTGTATTTGTCTAAAAGTCATAGACTTATATATCCCAAACTGTTTGTCTGTTTGTGTGCCGTCACATTGGAAAGATAAATGTTATCATGGCCTCGGACAATCAATGAGAGAGGGAGAGAGAGTGAGAGAGAGAGAGAGAGAGAGAGAGAGAGAGAGAGAGAGAGAGAGAGAGATAGTTATTATAACTCTCTGTTTGTCCCTGAAGCTTTTTTTTCCCATTTTCGAAAATATAATGTACTTACGAGCCCCACACTGCCTTAGCTTGGATACACAGATTTATTTATAGCGTCACCAAAGTGGAAGAGATGTCATGGATAGAGAGTTACAACTCATGTTTATTTTTCACATCTAGCAAAATTGTAGCCTACATCTATGAATGTTATATGTTCTAGGTAAGGTAATTAATTGAATCAAGACATTGCAAAACGAAATTAATAATAAAAAAGGTCCGACATTGTCTAATCTAAGGAAATAGATGGCTTAATCACAGCTCTGGAAAAAATTGGTTCCAAGGTCAATTTAGACGTTGGCGTAACTGAAACTATAGAGCAATAATATATGATAGGGTTATATTGAACTATGTTCCTAATATCTAGAGGTCTCTTCCAATGTTTAATTTAGCGTTTATTTTAGTACCAATAAAATTAGAGCACTCACCATAGGAGTTAAGCTTCCCAGCTTAGAATAATACAAGAATGTAATGAATCCCAAAACAATAGTACCAAATGAATCTATTTTAAGTAATTTATGAAGCTGGGGCAAGAAAAAAAAGTTGCTATTAGTGAAATTAAATAAATTAATTGTCTTGTTGCGATATATATAGGCCCTAATAGGTGCTAAATATTGATTCAAAACACAGTTTGGCTCAAGATCTATATTTCTCTCTGAGTAACGGTTCCAGATAGTGGAAAACTGTCCTGATCCGCAAAATAAATTTAAATCGTTATTCAGAATGTATAGCGTTAGACTTTGGTAGTTCGGGTCGACCTTATAATTATTAGAAAAAATATGATAATGCCTTTCACGGAGCTTAATGTTGTAGACGTGTAGTGCAAGATCAAATACATTGATTCTATGTTTCTTCTTTTGTGACAATGATTGATATTACCTTTGTTTATGTAGTGAATATATCGGAATATATCAGAGATTACAGATGAAGAACAACCAAGCGATTCTATCCAAAATAGTCACTCTACCTGTTTTTATGTTAACAAAGTCAATTGTACTTGTTGTTATATGGATTGGTTCAAGATTTTGTTCTTCCCACAGGCGCGTATCAATTCTAGAATCTATCGATACAAATACACAATATGGTTGTCATCAAAATGAAACTCCATGTTTTATTCAGCATCTAAACAGAATGATTCCGTGATCGCACAGTTGGCTCGCAACAAATATCGCTTTGAAAAGAAAAAGGACACTACACTACCATTTAAGCCTCTTAAAAATGTTAATTCTTACAAAACACGACGAAAATGTTTTACATAACGTAATGGAAATAACGTCTTTCTCTTGCATAAGAACATGAACAAACATGATCTGACATTCAGAGAAAAAGATGATAACCTGAGCTGAAACTTGAAGATTATTTTAATTAAAACAGGATCAACCTGTGCCACATTGCCAAGCTGAATACGAGTCGGGTGGTAATCCTAATCTAGCCACGTAATCAGCGTAAACACACGGTCCAAATTCCCCCCCCCCCCCCAACCCAAAGATTTGACACACGGTACACAGACGCCCGAAACAATGGAATTCTCCAGATAAACATCTTTAGTCAAGGTTAAGAATGGGTTTAAAAAAGTGGGATTTCATGAAAAAGGGTTTATCAGAATCCAAATGATGGCAATTTTGCTTTGTTCTCTGACACTTTGTTGGGGTAAAAAAAAGTAAAGAATAAGTTAGGGCAACTAGGTAAAGAAATAAGTTAGGGTAAACCTTTTAAAAACATACCAGGAAGTAGGATTAACTGACCAAATCAAAGTAGGCTTACACTATCATATTATTATTTCAATAGCAACTTTAAATAACATTATCGCTCCGGTAATTTTCTTTATTTGTTGATGATGTTCAATTTTAAATTACTTCAAAGCTTTTTTATAAACTTAAATGGTGGTCTTTTAAGATTATTTATCTTTATTGTTTTACCATTTCTTTAAAAATCAGTGTTTTAAACCATATGTTGTGCAATACGTAAATATATTTCTGATTAAAATAGGAAAATCTCATTAATTTTCTCTTCAATCACTTTTTGAAAAATGCATATGGATTTTTTAAACATGGACGTTACGTAAATGAAAAGGAGCAACAACAAGAACAACAACAATAATAATAACAACGAAAGAGATGACATTAACAATGACATCAATAATCAAAGAATCAAACACATAGCAAAGCCAAAAAAACAACGGTAATAGATACATTACAATTGCTTTCATCCTAGAAAGATCTTCTCTTGGTTCTTATCATCTTAGTCCGTAGAAATGGTGGACGACTTATGGCCGAGGAACTATGTCTCTGTCCGCTTTTTGTTTTAGTTTTGAGCACAACTCACAGACCGGTAATTCGCTTTCATTCACTGTCTTAAAATGTCTTAATGGACTTAATGGAGTTTTCAGAAACCTTATCGTTACCTAACTGTCTGTGGATTAAAGGAAAGAGGGTTGGGTTGGGTTGGTTTAACGTCCAACAGCAGCACTATTATAGGCTATATTGTAAACGGGCCCCAAGACGGACGTCTGACAATTTTATGTGCTGGCACACACGAGATAGGGCGGGGATACCATGACTCCTGTCTCAGCCGAAAGGATAGAGGGAGAAGGAGAGAGAGAGAGAGAGAGAGAGAGAGAGAGAGAGGACAGACAGACAGACAGATACAGAGAGACAGAGAGAGCGGGGGGGAGACACACACACACACACACAGATATATAAAGGGAGAAAGAAAGCACATTTCTATAGTGATCAGATCGCATAACATTTTAATAAGTAAGGTGCTTAATACAGAGCTCAGTCGACTCAGTTAAAGAAAAAAAAGCGACAAATCAGTGATCATTGTAAAGCTAAGAAAACGTTATAATAATTGTCATTCTTTAACGAAACAACAAATATAGAAATAAAATGTCGATCGGGTACGCCCTCTTTCTGTGACATCGGCTGGCTCTTGAGAAACTAAAGGAATTCGAAAAAATAGTTTCCTCTACCCTAAAAACATTTCAAATAAGAGGGATTTGTATGATCGAAAGATAATGAGCTAGTTTTGAAAAAAAATTATGTTAAAGCTCATAAACATCACATAATTATTACGCAAGTTAAAATAGAAACACTATTCACAATGAACTGTTACAAACATCCGTGTGGTTTTTGCTGCATACATTAAAACTAATGACTTTTCACACGTCAGTCTTGTGGTCCGTTCCCAAATTGGCATATATAGTGCTGACGTTGGACGTTAAAACAACTCAGCTCGACGCTGAACCTAATGACAGAGCGTTAAAAATAATTTTTAAACAGTTACATTGGGAATGGCCGTTTATTTTCTTTGTATGAGAGAAAGCATCTGATACTTTTATGCGCTTTTATAGGTGAGTAAGATCGGGTGGCTTTCTGTCGGTTTTATTTTACATTTAACTGACACCTATATTCGGACAAGATTCGACAACAAAGTTTGCCTAATAATTGGATCCATACAAAAAATCTTGAATAGAAGCCCAAAAGCTCTATCGCTTAAGGCATCTCAGGTCCTGGCAATTCTATTTTCCTTTTTTATTTTTTATTTATATAGACAGGTTATTACGCACTGAAAACAGAGCTGGTTAGAGATTAAACCAGAGATTCCGAAAGAAATTAATCTACAGACATTGGTCATACTGTGTGACCCTCTAGCATCCGTCTGTGTTAACCGGTGAAACGCACTGGCTAGCCTGGGGTCAAGATCTACGTGCTGAATCTCAAACTCTGCAGAACAACTATTTCGTCTTGCCATTCCTGGGGTCTTAAGAACAACGTCACGGTAGCTTAGAAGTCGACGTACATCTTCTATTTCGCATATCTTACGATAAATCGCAAGCTTAACATAACGTTGTACTTACTGCCGTAGATTTGGATCTACTTTTTTTCAGGAAGAAAACTCTCACTATGGTGGATAAATAAGAGTCCTCTCTGAGACACAGGAGTAAGGGAAAGAGAAAGACAGAAACATGAGAGATAGACACACCCAAATGAATAGATAGATAACTTGGTTGGTAGATAGATAGATAGACAGATAGATAGATATGTGAAAGAGAAAAAAAAGAGAGAAAGAGAAGAGAGATAGAGATGGTGTGTTTGCGAACTCGGCAATGAATAATTATGATGGCGAAAAACTTTTTACATAGCTCTAAATGATAATTATTTGAAAGCCTATAAAAAATCAAGGATAAAAAGATCACGAGTCAATGACGCCAGAGACTTCAAAGCAAAGGGCCAAAGTTAAATGTCACCTGTGAATGGAAACGCAAGGAGTAAAAACTGTACAGTAATGAAGCCATACCATTTTACATCATACATACCAATGTGACGTCGTAAAACCGAAAGAGAAATATTAACAGAACGGTAAGGAAATGCATAATAATGAAATGGCAGAAGAAAAAAACTATGTATATTATGGAAGTTAAAAGAAATTCTTATCTGAAATAAAACATACAAAAAACCCACACAAATAAATGGACGCAAAGACTTCAAATAAAACGACTACCAACACTCAAGGCGATTTGAAAGACTCATCAGGAACATTAGAGGCAAATAAATTAACAGACATTCGATTAACGCTTGGCTAGCCAAACCAATTCAAGCCGATGGCCAGTTTCTCAGATTTGGTTAATTAAGCACATTGGAACTTGTTATGTGGAAAGGGGAGTTTCAGAGAGCATAGTTACAGGTTTGAATATAGAAAAAAGAATAAATCTTTTGTTGGAGCGAAGAAATAATCTAGGTTTAAGTGCGAGCCATTTCACTAAGTGTTTAAGATTGAATGGAGACGTTCCATAGTGTTACGTGTAGTCCCTACCATGAATCACTTTCAACAAGATCAAGGCTGCTTTGAATTGTTATTGCTTTTTTATATTCTTAGATAACTTTGGGCCTCTCGGTATTTATCTAGAAAATAATAGTATCGAAGGAGAGGTGATGGCTTTTCTTACTGTTGATTATTTTTTAAGTTAAGAAATGCTACACAGAATACTGCACTATTACACGCGTTCATTGTTCAAAATATGAATTGATTTTTTTGTCAATACAAGGAAGTAAACAATGCATTGCAATGAAGCAAAAAAAAAAATGCACCTCAATAAAGCAAAAACTATTCATTTCATACAGGCGAATGTGACATATGTGAAATGAAAAAATAGACAATAAAAAAGTCGTGTGGGATTTTCATTTTCAAGAATTTTGAAAAACCTATTCTATTTTTACATTAAATAACTTTGTTTTAAATAATTATGTTATACTTCTAGACCTCAGAATGTTGATTTCTGTAAAGTCGCATGGGCAACGAGGAGTGCGGCATGCGGTCCAGGTTCGAGCCCCGTTCTGCAAATCGGATTTTTTCCCTTACTGGTTGGGTCGATGTCAGTATAATGTGCTCCGCTAAGTTCAGGGTATCTCACTTCGGGATCCCGGTTTTGATAGAACCTGAGTTGAGTTGAGTTGGTTTAACGTCCAACATCAGCGCAAGATAGGCTATATTGTGGACGTGCCCCAAGACTGACGTCTGACAATTTTATGTGCTGCCACACATGAGACAGAGCGGAGATACCATATGCTGATGTTCTACCACAGGGCCCCCGCGCCAAGCTCTATTTCCCTTTACGAAGTCTTAAAGGTATCCAATTAAAACAAATCGTGATCACATATCACTCAGAGATGCAGTTTAGTTTATCGACCCTTATATTTTCTGGAGAATCCTATACGACGGTCGCCACAGGTCTCTCTCTAAGACTAACGTAAGCAGCAAGGTCTAAAGACCAACACCAGGAAATGTTACGTGCTGACAGACAAAGACAGTGCGGAGATACCATGACTCTCGTCTCAGCTGGTCACATTGTACTGACACTTTTCCATCCAATAAGGAACAAATGTATGTCCGATCGAAGGTCTAGACGCCTTTAGAGTAGAACCAATAATTTATCTAAGATTTCTCATTCGAGCTGTTTAACATAATAGGGCCATTTGTTATAGGTGTCGATTAAAAGTTTTTTATGTCTTCGGTACCCATTCCAGTGTCAATATGCCTGCAGGAATAAAAAAAAATATTGGTCGCAAGAATCAGGAATTTTAGTCAAAATTAAGTTTAGCACTTTCGAAGATCTTCTATAAGCTTACAAATATTTTTGTTACCATGAAAAAGAAGGTTCTTTTTTTCTTATTCGCGTCATGTTATCGGTATATTCTGTCTTTCACATATATTCTTTTTATGATTCTGGAGGCTAAACACACCGATTGATAATTTTTTATACGATTTTATTTTAGAGCCATACATAAGTATATTTCGAACAGCGATATATTGCCATTTTAGTTGGCTTGACAGCAGCAAAACGTGTTGTCGTCTATCTCATGAATATTATTTTAAAATAATTGTCTATACTATTTTTCCTTTCCACCGCCTGTGTCATTTATCTTTTGATGGCGCGTTCACTAAAATGTTTGGATGGGTTTATACGATCTTGGGGATTAATTTGGTCATCTTGACATTGAAATCCGAGGATAGAAAGATAAAAAAAAATAGTTCGAATTAGTTTGTCTAGTCCAGTGAACTGTCAATATCAGTTGTAAATCTTTATGTAAGCTAACTTCATGAAAAAACAATGACTGGTGTATTTTTTCTTCAAATAATGTTATGATTTTGAAAAGGCATTCCAACGTTTCTGTTATTAGACGATACGATCCTTGAAAGCTGAGTCTACAAAGAAAAAAATCTAAAAACTAAAATGTCTCTATCCCGATTTTCAAGTAAACTATTAATTTTATTCTAAAAAAGATCGAAGAATTACATACATGTCATCCAGAGGCACCTAAAATTGTTTTTGTTTTCGCTTCATATTCGATTCCTTTTCAATGCGTTTTCCTCTGATCCGACGTCCTGTACATTTACTCTTCCAGCTTTTAACCCTGACAGATTAACTTATGACAATTCATCACGAATATATGGAACAGCATAATTTATAAGTTCTTTATCCTCCATGTCCATACTGCATTCACCATTTCTTATCCTCGTCAATCACGGATGTCTTAGTCAATTCCTACACTGTACCACTGTACAACCGTCTCTGGTACACGTACAAGCTTTTCTTACACATTCTATGAATCTGCTTACCTTATGTATATTAGCTTTATACATGTATTGTGAAAGCAGCAAATGTTGGAGATGTATGTACTTAGCTAAATGAATGTATTATTATGATCCCTCCCAGCCCTACTTTCGCTGCATCAATCATCAATAATAATTTTATTTCCGTTCACTCTTTACATTCTATCGAAATGGTCCACGTGATCCTTCAGACCTCGTTCATTTATCTTAACCTCTAAAAGCACTTTTATATTAGTCTATGGGGAGTGTGTATTTTCAACCGAAGCAAAATGACCGCTAACTTCATTGACTTGATGACTTGGAATAAAATTAGATAGAATCTAGTCGCACTGTGTGAACACTTTTCCCAACCGGCCGTTGTGATAAAAAGCCAGGTTGATTTGGCTTCAATAGTCGATTATTAATAGAAGACATGGCATTAAGTAAATGGAAGGCAAGAAGCAAAAATTATTTTTTTTTTGTTCTTGTTGCTCTCCTTGCTGTTGTTGTTGTTGTTTGTTGTTGTTTTTTGTTGTTTTTTAAAAAATCCACTTCTTTTATTTGAAAAATTATATTAAAATTCTTGGAAACTTTTTTAATAACATTTACTTAGCTATTTTGCCTGCCTTTTCCGTCCCTTTTCTTTCTCCTTTTTTTCTTTAGTTTGGTACAAGCAATGAAACTCTTATTAAAGAGAGTGCTCAATCAATTGGAAGAAAGAGTCCATTTCTTCGCAGACATTTCAGCGTTGTTACCAGAAAGTTTATGATAAATGATCACTGAACTCTATGACTTATGTTTTCTCAACAGCACCGGTATGGCTTTTACAGGAGTTCTGAAAGCATTGGTTGGAGGAGGGAAGGGGGTAGATCTGAGAGGCTACATGGGCGCCCAGTTGTTTACGCTTAGGAGTAGGTAGTTCATTCAGTAGATATGAAACCCCGCCAAGCTCATCTTTTCTTTGTCTCCATAGTACACAAAATGTACGTGTCTATGTCAATCCTTCATGAATATGTCTAAATCCAATAGACCTGGAACTAGCCCAATCAAACATGCGAATTTTTAAAGTTTAGCAGAAATACCTATGAAGAAGAAGAAGAAGAAGAAGAAGAAGAAGAAGAAGAAGAAGAAGAAGAAGAAGAAGAAGAAGAAGAAGAAGAAAAAAGAAGAATAAAAAGAAGAAGAAGAAGAAAAACAATATTGAGTGAATCTGCGGCAGGCGAAAATCAAATAAAAATTGATCAAACTGATATAACATGGTATGAATTAAATCAAGAAATAACAAATGAATCAAACCCTAAAAACACATCTATGTCTTCTATTTATTCTGTTGATTGTTTTTATTTTCTGTTATGAAATTAATAGTGCTTATATCATGATGCACATGAATATGCATGTCGGATTATATTTTTGGCAATGGCAACACATCTCTTTTGGGATTTATAATGTTTTTCTGGGTTTTTCGAGTGTATGATTTGTGTTATATCTTTACTCTAAGTGGTTTGCACTCAGCGACACCATTTTACCAAATGATATAACAATAACAGAAGCATCAAGTTTTCCGCAGTTTATATTAGAAAGTAGTAAATCTGTCAAAGGCAAATTGTCTTTCACGATCCTAGGGCCGCAAATAAAACGTCGCTGTAGCTTACGACTCGTCTTACCTGTCTTCTTATTATTCTTAGGACGAGGTGTAAACTACCGCAACGTTGTACTTACTGCCGCTAAGCTGCATCAACAGAACCTTATGGCATCAAATGTTTTTCTAGATATGTAAATGCTACTTTCAAATCGCATCATATGAACACTCCCCTAGAATTTCTTTAAAATAAAAAAGAGAGTGTATAAGTAATAGCGTGAGAGCGTAAAACATTACTCAATCTTGTCTGGAACCCTTGTTCTAGCGTCGCCCGCCGTGACATACAGAGAGATAGATCTATTTGACAAATAGTATTATATTAGAAGGTATTTAAATTAATATGTATTTCAAAGTTGATGGGTGATACCACAATCTACCGAATGCTATCTTGATAAAAGACATCAATAAATTAAATGATTAAGAAAGGATTTCAACACTAGCTTTGAAACTTGTACAATTAAGGCTCATCATTTGAAAAAATTGTAATATATATAATTTGGATAAAGTACAGATGTTTCTTTCAAAGCATTGGTAACGAGTAATTGGAAATGAATGTCTAACAAATGATAAACTTTATAAGATAACAATCACTTTTAGAATACAATAATTTTATGCTACGGGATTTAGAAAGCCAAGTGAGACTAAGAGCGATGCCATGCAAATGTGTAAAATACATTTACAAAATCATCTACTACCATACTTTAATCGATAGATATATTGATAGATAAAGATATATGGATAGACATAGAGAGAACGAAAGCGGGAGACACAGGCAGAGAGAGAAAAGAAAAAAGAAACAGAGAAAGAGAGAGAGAGAGACAGCCAGACAGACAGACAAAGAGACAGAGAGCCATACATAGAAAGAGAGAGAGAAATAGAATGAGGAGGGAGTAAAAGGGGAAGGGAGATAGACAGAGAGAGGTTAAGGTAGGGAGAGAGAGAGAGAGAGACAAAGAGAGAGAGAGATAGAAAAAGAGAGAGAGAGACAGACGACAGACAGACATACTGAAAAATAGAGACAGGCACAAATAGACAGATAAAGAGAGAGCGAGAGAGACAGAGAAAGAGAGAGATAGAGACAGAGAGACAGAGAAAGAGAGAGCGAGAAAGGGGGGGGGGAGAGGGAGAGTAAGGATTAACCTTTTCTATGTAAATTAAATGTGTAACTTTCGTGTTGAAGATTGTAAAGCAGGATTAAAATTTTTTTTCTAACTTAGCTTGATGGGATGGAAGTTTTTCAAATTATTTTTTTACTTGTTTGCGCGGTGCATAGGGAAAACAGATTTATATTCTATATGAAAGGCGACAACTAAACTAATCAATATTTGGATTATATAACATCAAAACTCCAGTAGGGTTGCGCAATGTAAAAAGAAATTTAGGATTATTATTAACTTTTAAAAATGAAAAAAACAACAACATAAACTTAATGAGAAAAGATAGAATTTGATATATTTAATTTTTCATAATACTCACTACTCACCAACTTCCTAGAGGAAAAAAAGGACAAATCTCGTAAAAGTGGTTTTGGAAGCAATGGTTTTCCTCTACTTGTTCCACCTAGTTCAAATTTTGCGTGTCCAAAACAATAACATCGGTAAAGCAGTTGTTGTTACTGGAATGTTTTGTCTTTCTTTTCAGCAGTGTTTAGGTCACATAATTATCTTCGGTCACTTAAAGAGCTGGAATGCGTGCGGACAGCAAACGTCATTGTAGATGGATGGTCGCTGACCGATCAGCTCGGAGAGAGAGAGAGAGAGAGAGAGAGAGAGAGAGAGAGAGAGAGAGAGAGAGAGAGAGAGAGAGAGAGAGAGAGAACTCAAGGGAAGTACAATAAACGACTTCATAAATCACGACAATTGCCAGCTTAATACAGGTACCTTTTGTCCCTAACAGGCTAACAGGCTAACACACACGGGATTTCCCTGTATTTAGAGACATAACGATAACGGGCTAGTAGAAAAAATCGGAGACCATAGAAATTATAGGAATCTGCACCGGCGTTCAAGCAAAGTTGAATATTAATAATAAACTTAAGATAATGGAGACAAAAAGCAATCGAAAAAACGTGCCTTTATGTTGCGATTATTGGCATTTAGAGGCGTGGCGATGGAGTTAGATAGATAGATAGATAGATAGATAGATAGATAGATAGATAGATAGATAGATAGATAGATAGATAGATAGATAGATAGATAGATAGATAGATAGATAGATAGATAGATAGATAGATAGATAGACAGATAGATAGACAGATAGATAGACAGATATTTATATATAGATATATGAAGCAAATACAACATTAGGTACCGATAAGGGAATCCGCACCAGTGTCCAAATATAGCTCTATACTAAACTTGCGGACACAATAAGCGATCAAAGAAACCCATGCCTAAAGAGAATGATTATGGTATTCGTTATCGTCGTTAGATCGCAAAACCTTTATTGTAATATCTAAGCCAGGCATGGCCAAAACAAAAGCTATAGAACATGCAGAATTGTGGTTTGATCTTTCAACTGCTCATTTGGTCTGGGGAAATCGATTTATTTTGATGTTTGAATAAGATTTGCTCTGAAAGGAAAGGTCCGCTTAATTCAAGTCGTTTGCGCGGATTTTGAAGATTTCATTTAATACCTTGATGATTTGGGGCAATGTAATTTTTGTTTGGTTGCTTGTGGCTGATGTATAAGGTACTTTAGATGAAATAGATGGAAATAAAAGCGGATTGATTTATAGACCAACATCTTTTTGTTTTATTTTTTGTTTGTTTTGTTTTTAGTTCTTTTTGTCTGCCTTGGTAATTAAGTGTCCTGAATAGGCGCAACGAATCAGACATAAAAAGACGATACGCTATGAACTAGATAAGAGCAAAAACAAAAGGAAGCAGAGTGTGTTCATAAGCTTGACTTAAAGCTTTGAATCGCAGATTTATTGAGCATGTGACATAGATCTACATCATTATTCTGCTTTTATGGCCATGTTCACCAAAATAAAAACTTACCATAGGTTTTAAAATATACGCAAAATGAACGTATTGCAACTTTATGGGCCGGATAATAAATTGATCTAGGCTATTTAGGTGTCGATAATTCAATGTATTAATCCAAGTTGTTTCATTATGCTAAAATGTGTTCACTGCTACCGATTCGATGATTTGTCCTCTATTTAAAGGCTCTTCGCCCATATATTTTGTAGTTACCTTGGCTAACTTTACAATATTCAAATGTTGATAAAAGAGATTTATCAAGTTAACATTGCGAAGAGTTTTAAGAAGTATTGCATATTACGCAATACGTAACAATTTAATGAAAAAAAATTCTACGTTGATGGTCTGCAATAAATTGTTTGCTAGGACAATAATCTTATTGTATACATTCAAAAAGCTGACACATTCAATCTAGGAAATATTGAGATAGGAAATCTGCGTCATTACTCAATACTTTCGCACATAAAGAAAAACAAATAATCTGTTGCTAATAATCAAATGGCAACTTGTAGTGTAATCTTTAAAGACGAAAACATCATGTAATTTTACTTCCTCTTTAGTAATATGCGTAAGTATTGGGCAATGAGACCGATTTTGCTAATTATAAAACTGCAGAGCAAAAATTCTTAACTGTTTTAAATTGAGAACTATAATAGAAAATAATCTTCACCAAAACTCCTACACAGTTGAGGCTTCTATATTTCAGCATTCATAGGAAATACAAATCAAATCTATGCCATGCAGAATATCATTTTTGTTGGTTATGATTGCTGTCTGGCCGTTTTATAATCTAGCGGTTGTATGTACAACGTCGTAGTAGCTTACAACAGGTCAACAGCCTTCTTATTCTGCAAATTTTAAACTTACACCAACATTGTACTTACGATCTTGGACAAGACGGTGATCAATAGAGATTGTTCACCAAGCGAATGAAAGAGATTGCTGAGGCCTCCCGATCTGTTGACTAGGATACGAAAAACGATTACGTACGTCTAGTCAAATCAATGTTATTTACACTTTGATAATATTATTTATATACAAATCGTTTAATATATTCGTTACTGTAGCTGAACCCTTTTTGACGGTCACCAAAATATCTTAAAAATTTATATCAAAGAATAGGATTTGCATGTTATCAACAAGGATGTGCACAGCAAAGACTTTTTTTTCCAATAAAAGCTCTTGGCTTGGCAAGGCGATAGATTCTAGTATGATAACCCCGACCATGCCATTTGGAGTTTCTTGAGTTCTTTTTCTTCTCTGCTCCTCTTGGTCAGTCTTGGGCTAAATCAGACAAATACTGTTGTGTTTATTTCTTTTCTGCTATTCACTAAAAAACTGTCTGTAGGTAAATGGCACATGCACAGTGCAATGTTTCCAATAGTGAAACAAGAATACTTACGTGGAATTGGGTTAACTGGCGAATGCGTTAGAGCGTTGGGCAGTCAAGAGATCGTCGGTTCGAAACCCACTATTGGTCAAAACTGAATTTTCGGATTAGGCATCTACTGGTTGGGTCCGTGTCAGTATAATGTGACTGGCTATGTGAGGAATCGTGGTATCCCCGCAGTCTGTGTGGCTGCACGTAAAATTGTCAGATATTAGTATTGGCAATCGTGCTCAACATACTTTATGATAACTAAAGTATAGGCATACTATCAGACATAATTATCTTGCCAAGGTAATATATGCTGGTGTGAACCCCGACCATGCTATTTGGATTTTCTTGTAATTTTCTGAGGCTATATTTATTCAATTATTTATTTAATTCTTGCGATCGGTTCTTCTGAAAGCAAAGTGGGGGTTGTGGAAATTGTACAGTGCTATGTTTTCGTTTGTACAGAAAGGGATACTTCCTTATCCAGGGGTTTAACATGAGAATGGTTTCCAACAGCATAGGCCTAATTGCTTTTTGCTTATCTTGTAGTGAGTGCAAAGGACATGGTGTAGTGTAAATTGAGCTAATGAGGTTAACGGTGTAACTCTCCACACTCGAAGTGTAGCACCAGCACTGTGTGCTATATGATGCTTTTATCCCCTTCAGGTTAGAGAGATTCAGATTGGTTAAGAACAAAATGAGGGCCACACCCTGACCAACATAATTATTAGCTTTCTTTAGAAGACGAGAACGTAAAAGTGTGAAATTAGGTTGAAGCGAAAAGAATAAAATACATGTCATGGCATCTTTTACAGAGAAAAAAACACAATCTTTTACGAGAGCCTTTTGTTGTTGTTGTTGTTGTTGTTGTTGTTGTTGTTGTTGTTGTTGTTGTTGTTGTTGTTGATGTTGTCGGTGTTGTTGTTATGGTTGTTGTTTTTTGTTTTTGTTGCTAACGGTGTAGTTTTCTTATTAAAACATTTTGATACTGTGATTTTCTCTACAGCTATTATTGGACTATGCAAAGGAAAGCATTTCAAGACGTTCTCTTAATTTGACGCAAAGCTTTAAAACTATACGTCGGCATCCTTAAAAATAACATACAAATTAATGTATCTGCTGCAATATACTTTACAACAAGAACTGTTGCTCATTACATTAAGTAATATATGCTCGCCCTCGTGTCTGTGTGTTTTTGCAAGAAAGAGAGAGAGAAAGAGAGAGAGAGAGAGAGAGAGAGAGAGAGAGAAGAGAGAGAAAGAGAGAGAGAGAGAGAGAGAGAGAGAGAGAGAGAGAGAGAGAGAGAGAGAGAGAGAGAGAGAGAGAGAGAGAGATGAGAAATATGGAGATATGGAGATATGGAGATAATGCTAAGAGAAAAGTATAGAGGAAGGGGGAGCATTAGATACAGGCTCACAGACAGACAGACATACATACATAGAGACAGACTGAAAGACAGAAAGATAAACAGGCAAGCCGAAAAAACGAAGTAATGGTTGTTTTGGGCATCTGTCTTTCTTCAGGTACAAATGTAATAAAAATGGGCTTATAAAAGCAGCACCTTAATACATTTTAACACAAATAATAATAAAAAAAAATAACTGGCAACATAGACGATATAAAGCTAGAAGCAATTTCCATTCACATAGCATTGTTTCTTAGTAGTAGCTAAAATCAATAAGTTCTTTGTAAAACAATTCCAGAGTGCTCAAAGTTGAGCTCTTTGAAGAAAAAAATAAATTTGATTTGTAGTGTTTTCTCTCAGGATAATTCTTTCAATTTCAAACTGAAAAAAATAATATAGCAGGTGTCCGCCAAAACAAGACAAAATATAATAGTGTGGTGCCTTTCAGCTTTTTCTTTCATGGGAAAAGCCAGGAGGATAGAGTGGTGGGCAAAAGTAGAGCGAGCGACATTTGATCAGATGTTTGCAGGTTCAAAACTCGCTGAGACCGCCGGTTTTTGATTCTACTGGCTGGGTCGATGATATTGTAATTATAATGTTACGGCAGAAATCCCGAGTTTTCAGCTCTGGGGAGGTGAGTGTGGTAGGAGGTCTTATCGCCGCCTAGAATATGTTTTGGTATAGAAAATTCAAATGAAAAGCTTTTTATTCTTATAATTTTGCATTTTTTTTTTAGAAAAGGAAAAACATTTACGAACACTAAATTAACCCTAGACCGACCAATAGAACGAAAGTCGTAAAAACTCCAGAGAGAACATTATTTAACCGACGAGGATTGAACCCGCACCTCTTTACAACAAATCACTTTGGCAAGGTAAGATAATTCGCGTTAACTACAAAGCCGTCCACATTATATTGACGATAGGGGTGGGTCATGTTTTCTATAATTATCATTCACAGGGGAAAAAATAATATTTATATTGGAAAAATATATATTTATATTGATTAATACAAACACACTTAGTTGAAAACATTCCTAAATTGGTGTAAGATTATTACTTTTTAACTTTTAAGAGACTTTTGGCGCAAAATTATAATGATTAAAGAAGATACTTATGTGATGATTTTTTAAGTCTAGTATTAATTTTTGCATAAACGCGTTTATTTTTTACCAGCGATTTTCGTTCATCGTTTTTTGGCTTTATTTTTGTTTTTCTTTTGGACAAAACTTACGTCACAAATCGATAGTGAAAACAACTATTGGATAAGTTAGTATTTTAAGCAAAATGTATAGCTATTAGCACACGAAACAAGCATGTGTTACATCTCTTTTGAGGCTTCCAAACTGGAACGCCAGGGTCACTCGAATAGACAAATATATGCAATTAGAACCAAAGTGAGCTACATCATTAAGATATTAGATACAGTTAGGACAAATTAGATTCCAAGTCTAGTGTGGCTTGTAAGCAGAACGAAAAATACATACTGAGTATTATTCTGTCCTGGCTACGATACTAATTTTGTTTTAAAATAGATCACTATAACCCTTGTAATGCAAAAAATATGTTCACTTGAGTCAATTCAGTACTTAGCCTGTTGTTTTGGCGAAAGTACCGCTATATAATGCTAATGACACACCTTAGTTAGATAAGTGTGAAAGTAAGGGTGGGAAGCGAGAAGTTGGAAAGCTTTTAATTGAGAATATTATAGTAGATGTTTAGGGAAGAGAGGGAGATAGAGTGTGGGGAGTAAAGGGGGGAGAAAGAAAGAAAGAAAGAAGGAGAGAGAGAGAGAGAGAGAGTGAGAGAGAGAGATAGGGGAGGGGGGAGGCAAGCAGACATGCACAGAAAAGGACAGGCAAAGATAGACTTTAAAATATTATATAGATACACTGTGGCTAAAGAGAATTTTGTATATTTATAATCAAGTGTGGTACAGAATGTATAGTCAAAGAGGTAGAGAGGCAATGTGTGTGTGTGTGTGTGTGTGTGAGGGTGAAAAGAGAGAGAGAGAGAGAGAGAGAGAGAGAGAGAGAGAGAGAGAGAGAGAGAGAGGTGCGAAAGGAAGGAAAATGGAGGATCCTGAAAAGGACAAAGAAATGGTCAGTAAAAATTACAGAGAGAGAGAGAGAGAGAGAGAGAGAGAGAGAGAGAGAGAGAGAGAGAGAGAGAGGGAGAGAGATGCGAAAGGAAGGAAAATGGAGGATCCTGAAAAAGTCAAAGATATAGTCAGTAAAAGTTACAGAGAGAGAGAGAGAGAGAGAGAGAGAGAGAGAGGGAGAGAGATAAAGAGAAAGAGAGATATAAAGAGGAAAAAGAGACAAGCAAACATACACAGAAAAAGACAAAGACAGAATATAGAAGATTAACAGACAGACAGACAGACAGGCAAACAGAAACGAACAAGGGAGTCTTCTGCTTTGCACAAGTTAACCGCGGTGAAAATGAACCAAGATGGAAAAAGATCTGAAGTAAGATTCTATGAAAATTATAAACTTATAATAATGCATGCTTGCCTTGGCAAGTTATATGCGTTATAATTTCAATATGGTCCAATCTTTTTATTTCAGGTGTAAGGAACCCCATAGACAGCGATGCAATGCTGCTTGTATTTCTACATAATGTATGCCTTATATAATTTTTTTTTATTTTTTACATTTTTATTTTGGTTAGCTGGTTTTGTTAAAGTCCAATGTCATCAACGAGATTTTAATGCAGGTTGGATCCGAGACAAAGATATGACAATTTTACGAGTTGACAGACAAAGACAATGTTGGAATAACAGGAATTCTCTCTCAGCCGTTCAAAATATTATACTTGACACGTACCCAACCACAAAAGGACGTTTTCCGAAAAAAATTTAATAATTTGATTCCGATCAAAACCACACGTTCGAGTATAACTGTAACATTGGAGCTCCCCCACTCCTCCTCCCTCTCAATTTCTTTGAAGATGTCTGAACAAGGTAAGCGTTTCCTTAGCCCCTAATACGGTTGAAGTGATAGACTGCGACTGATTAAAAACATTGAAGGTACTTATAATAAAGTGATATCTTCTAAAACCTATACTGTTGATATTTTTTCAAATAAATTCGAATCGGGTTTAATAGCTTAAAGGTTTTTGGAAGTTAAGAATTTCCTCTAGATATTTATTTGAAAATGTTAATATGTTTAAATTCTTCGAAATATCCAAAGTTAACTTCTGTCTTTGAAGTTAACGTATCTCTCTTTGAATTGAAGAATAACCTTCTATCTATGAAAGGTAAAAGAAAACTTGTCCGTCCTTAAAAAAAAAAAAAAAAAAAAAAAAAAAAAAAAAAAAAAAATGTCTTGATTAAGTCACTAAGTTTATCACAATATCACCAGAGAATATTTCGGAAAAGATGTAGAGTTAGTGCTGGATTAACCATTCCTGGTGGAGATCAGAGAATCCTTAAAAAGAGAAGGCCTACATCAAGCACCCTTGAACGGCGTTGATCATCTATAATACCGTTGAAAACTGAAACCCTCAGAATAATTTTCCTGATCACAGGATAAGTACATAGATAGGATACTAAGATATTAATCGCTAAGTAATAGCCTTGAAATACCGACAGCATCTCTGAATTTTAATAACACATGATTTCGGCTTTGAGTTTTTTTTTTTTATCTCAAACAAAAAGGACTTCATACAAGTTTTCTTTTACCTCTCTCTCTATAAGAACTTTCGTGAGTGCAAAAGTTACTGAGGTCGACACGTTTCGGTAGCGATGCACCTCTCTCTCTCTCTCTCTCTCTCTCTCTCTCTCTCTCTCTCTCTCTCTCTCTCTCTCTCTCTCTCTCTCCTCTCTCTCTATTTCAACCCTCTCTCTCTCTCTCTCTCTCTCTCACATACACATGCATATACACACTCTCCCTCTGTCGGTCTCTTCAATAAACCATAAAATTATTTCTCTTTCCCTATGTCTCTCCCTATCTCTCTCTTCCTGTGTTTCGTTCTTCCTTCCCCTCTCTCTCCTTCATCCTCCGCTCTCTCTCTGTTTCTCTTTCCCTGTCTTTGTCTCTTGATCTCTCTCTTTATCTCTCTACCTATCTACCTCTCTCATTTTTGCTCATCCCTCCCTCACTGTTCTCACTCTCTCTCCCTCTGTGTGTGTGTGTGTGTGTGTATTTCTCTGTGCTTAACTTCTTTTATACAAGCATACAAATTAAGTTGAGTTTGTCTTTTTAGCGTCCAAACTAGATAGGACGGGCCCCAAGACTGGCGTCTGACAATTTTATGTGTTGCCACACACGACATAGGGCGGGAATACCGTGCCTCCTGTCTCATCTGGTCAAATTATACTAACATCGACCCAACCATACAAACTTAAGTTTGGGTAAACATCTTCAAGAAGTCAAATTGGTACAATTAGGACATGATTCTGTGCGTTGTACACATAAATAATCCCTTGAGCTTTTTTAAAATATAATAGTTAGGGGTTTAACCCACACATAAAAGCTTATTTTTATTTGAAATTGTTTCTATTTCTGAAATAATGTATCCTTTTAAAATACTATCTCATTTAAACTGCATTTTCATTTGTTTGTTTGTTTGTTTGGGGGTTAGTAGTTGTTTTTTTTTTAAAAATCCAAAACCCCTTTTTTATTTCCTTGAGAAATTTTCTCAAGTCTTTGTCACAATGTACAGTAAAGAGGAATTACTATCTGCAAACATCATAGTCTATATTGTCAATAAAACGTAATAAAAATCGTTTTTACGATCGCATGAAAAGAAGCAACACTTATTCAAGTCAGCTAGCTAGTTATATGAAGCAAGGAACCAAAAAAGACTCAAGAAGCGTACAAAGACCACTTGTGGAGCTTGTATAAACTATATCCCAGCTCTAACAAATTCTAATTTCAAACATATCTTGATCTCCTTTTGCAACGGAAATGGCAATGAGTATAATTAACAGTGATTTAAAAAAAATGAAATTTTAGGATGTGACCATAGGATATACGTTTGAGTTGCATTTTAAGTGTTTAATCAAGTAGATAGGGGGAACAATAAAAAAAGAAATACACATCATTATTGCTTTCAAATTTTTTCTTCAATGATATTGATATAAAGCTTTTTTTTTCTTTTTACTTCAGCAGGAGCAGCTCTAGTGGGTTATTTATTTGTTGTTGTTTTTAATTTATTTTATGTGATTTGCTGTGTTTGGAGGGGTGTTGAGTGAAATTGGGTACAGTAGGGAGCGTCTAAAATAATCCATTGTTGCCTTATAAATTATAATTTCATTTTCTATATTTGTCTCAGTAATTTACACTAGATCAGACTACATTATACCAGAAGTGTAAAAACGACCATAATTTAGACTGAAATTTATTATATGAATCATTGTAACAATTTCATCACAATAATGTATTTTCGGGACTAATTTTTTTCCTGATGCTGTCAAATTCCTGGAGAATAACGGAATTGATGGATTTCCGCCAACGTAATCAGTGTAAGAAACGTGATTTGCCACAGGGCATCCAACTCAGTTTACAGTTTTGTACGGAAATCAAGTAACCAAAAACTACTCAGCTCTGATCATAATAATTCTTTGTTGTGAGGTTGTGTGACAATAATGGTTATTAGATATACGGCACGATTCTTTTAATGTTTTTTTCTATATGTAATTATCCTTGTATATAGTGCCAAAGTCATTTCCTGCTTTAGTTTTTGTATGGCACCTTGAACCTTGAAATAATTTTGTTTGCGCGAAATTCCAAATGAATGAACTGGAAGCAAAACAAATTAACCCCCCCCCCTGCACCCCTCTCCCAAATTTGTTTTGGATTCTGAATTGAGTATAGACATCAATTTATTTCAACACACAAGATATATGGTGAACATAAAGACCAATGTTGTTTTTTTAATTCTGCCAGAATTCCACCCCCCCCCTTTTTTTTCCTGATTAATTTTATGATACATTGAAAAGAATACGATAATGTATTTCATCTAATAATATATTGCCGTCTTACTGATGAGTATTGAAAACTTCGTAAATTTGCAACGTATCTATTTTCAAAGATTTCTCACAGAATTGGGTACGGAGAGGGGTATTCAAAATGATAAGGTTTGAACTTCTAACCTTTTGCTCGGCATTCTTGCCGCTACCCTCATAACTCTCTGGCTTTCCTAATATTGGAACATTTTTATATTATTTGCTGCCCACAGCAAAGGAATAGAGGCCTTTTCTGAACAATCGTAATACAAGTGCTAACCAAGTCAGCTCATAATTATCACATCCAAGTGCCACAGGCGCAACGCCTTGAGGAGTATATAATGGGAAACACTAATAAAACAAATGGACGGCTATTTTTGTCATCTTTCTGGCGGTTTTAGACGAGCCAGGGAAAATGGAGTACTGGTTGTTACGCCAGTGTGCATGGACTACTTTCTCTTGTGCATTAAGCTCATTACTAAATGCGTAATTAAAGTTGCCTTTTAGTTGTGTACATTGTTATATTTTATGGCTTTATAAATATAATAGATTATTAACAGACGCGGGTGTAACTTCAGTTTCATTAAGGCTCAATCCAGGCAAGAAAAAAAGGCAATTTAACCTAAAAAAATTGGAAAACCACTATCTTTTTACTTACGTAAACATTTACACATACAGTTCATTTCACCAAAGACTTCGAAATTAAAGATCAATTTCATACCAACAACTATTGAAGCATACCATTAATTTTTCCTAGTACTGCAATCCATTCGCTCGGACACCGTTATTTACACCTTTCTAAACCGACTACTCACCCTTATTTCTTTGAGCCGAGGCACAAACTTTCTTTATCTGGTGCTAACTGTTGTAGCAATCTATGATTACTCGAGTCAAATGCTCAGTAACTTTCCATACTCGTCACTTAGGCCCTACCGAAGCTCTCAAGGTAAAATTAAACTAACAGTTTATTTAAATTAAGAACCCTTAAAATTTACTTTCTAAACTTACTGTTCATTTCGGAGAAAACATTGAGATTTAATGTTACTCCAGCTTTAAAAAACGTGGAATTGAACCACGTCAGTAGCTTATGTCATAAAGGAAGGCTACCGATTAGCTGTGTGTCCCTCATTCATCAGGGTCCCATCGCTCTAGACCCACCAATAGTCGATTCTAGATCTAGATCTACTCTCGGGTGTTTCTAGAGACAGTTTGATGTGCCCATTTGAGAAGAATTATAGACTTCGCGATTCACACGCAGGTGATGGATATCCTAATCACGTCCTTAAGGCATCGTTAAAAATAAACTTCACAAAAAATATGTTTAATATTTTAAAAAAAACATAGATAAACGAAAAGTGATCGAAGGTATACAAAGATGGAAAGCATTGTCTCTTAGGCCTAAAAAAAAGAGTATAATTATACCGTGACCTCACAAGAGGGACGTTACGCAAGTTTTGTGCGGTCACATCATACTGACACCCAGCCACCCTGAGTAGGAAGCAAGGTGGTTCATGCCCTATTCGACCCCGGGACATCCTGAATCGTAGACGTGCTTGTAACCTGAGCACCACCACACTCTCCCATTTAGAGGTTTAGAGGGGCGAGACTGACAGTCCACAGTGGTGGAAATTTGGCCCGAGGGGGGAGGGGGAGGGCGTTATCCCTGGGGTAGAACATCGGTTTTCGTTTAACGCAAGAGATACTAAATTATAGGATTTTTGTTTCTTTATTTTCAAACAGCAAACTATTCAGAGTGAAAATCAAATGCAATGGGTGTTAAATCCATTAATTTCTTCTTATATAGAAACATGTGAAAACCCGTTTCTTGCTGCTTTAAGTGGGCGCATTTTACAATATCAACCTGCATCAGTTAAAAAAAAGAAGTGTCTGTAGCCTACATGTCTCGCAACACAGTAAAACTATATAGTTGTCACCGTTTGACTTTTTTCAAAAAAAATTACAATCAATGGCATTACATAAACTTCACAGAAAGGTGCAAAGCAAACCTATTTCAAATTCGAACAATATTCTCAACGATGTGCTTTAAAGAAGAGACTTTCTCTGAATGAAACACACAGACACGTATTTTGTGATTCTAATTACACTTAGTGTGGCATCTTGTCACATCAACAAAATCTGTGGAGCAATATTATATGTATTTGGAGAAACAAGCAACACACACGTCACTTCTTAAAAACCCTCTAGAGTGGTTTTAGCTTGGAGAAATAACTGCTTAGACGTGCTGTGCATAGATGGTTGTAATGTTAGTGTGGACGTCATACATTTCTAGACAATAAAAGGAATATAAATTTTGCATAAATTGCTAAAAAATTTAGTTTTGCTTCATTCTTCCAAAATGTTTATTTTCTGTGTCATTTTACGATGTCTCCTGGTATATAGGGTAATGAGACACAAACACCGAGACGAGTGAGGAGAGACAAAGACAGAGAGAGAAAGAGAGAGAGAGAGAGAGACAGACAGACAGACGTGCTGTCCACAGATGTCTGTAATGTTAGTGTGGGCGTCATAATTTTCTAAACAAAAAAAAAGAAATACAAATTTTTAATAAATTGTTTACAATTTTCGTTTTGCTTTTTTCTTCCAAAATGTTTTTTTTTTGTTTGTCCTTTTACGATGTCTCCTCGTATATAGGGTAATGCGACAAAATACATCGAAACGAGTGAGGAGAGAGAGAGAGAGAGAGAGAGAGAGAGAGAGAGACAGAGAGACAGAGAGAGAGACAGACAGACAGAGACAGAGAGACAAAGACAGAGAGAGAAAGAGAGAGAGAGAGAGAGACAGACAGACAGAGACAGAGAGACAAAGACAGAGAGAGAAAGAGACAGACAGAGAAAGAGAGAGAGACAACAAGATAGAGAGAGAGAGAGAGACAGACAGACAGACGTGCTGTCCACAGATGTCTGTAATGTTAGTGTGGGCGTCATAATTTTCTAAACAAAAAAAGAAATACAAATTTTTAATAAATTGTTTACAATTTTCGTTTTGCTTTTTTCTTCCAAAATGTTTTTTTTTTTATTTGTCCTTTTACGATGTCTCCTCGTATATAGGGTAATGTGCGACAAAATACATCGAAACGAGTGAGGAGAGAGAGAGAGAGAGAGAGAGAGAGAGAGAGAGACAGACAGACAGACAGACAGACAGACAGACAGACAGACAGACAGACAGACAGACAGACAGACAGACTGACAGACAGACAGACACAGACGTGCTGTCCATAGATGTCTGTAATGTCAGTGTGGGCGTCATAATTTTCTAAACAAAAAAGGAATATAAATTTTACATAAATTGTTTACAATTTTCGTTTTGCTTTATTCTTCCAAAATATTTTTTCTGTGTCGATTTACGATGTCTTCTGGTATATAGGGTAATGCCACAAACATCGAGACGAGTGAGGAGAGAGAGGCGGAGATAGAGACAAAGAGAGACAGATAGACAGAGAGACAGACAAATACTAATAGACAAACTGAGAGACAGGCATTCGGGCTAGAATGTGAGGGAGAAATAAAGAGGGGGAAAGAGAAGGAGAGAGATGATTCTGAAAGGATAAATAAAATGAAATTACTTGAGACTGCAAAAACCAAAAAAAAAAAATCGTACTTGTTCATAAAGACGAGTTAAGTTAAGTAGAGGTCCACCGTCAGCACTATATAGGCTATATTTCAGACGGGCCCCAAGAGTGAGGAGACAGGGCGGGGATATCATGACTTCTGTCTCAGTGGGTCATGTTATACTGACATCGACTTAACATGCTACAGGGGACAAAAGCGGAGAAATAATATATATTATAAAGGCGAGCGAAAATACAGACAACAGGGCTTATAGAATGAAGAAATGCGACTCTAAAACAGGTGCTTTATATGCTACAATTACTCCTTGGAAGAGATTCCTTATCGATTTGAGAAAACCTGGATGATGAGATTGGTGCAGTGGGGAAATAATATGCTGACAGTAATGGCTCACGCATATGACAAAATGTGCGGAATAAACGCAGTGTCTTTCTCATAATGAGTGATCCCTCTTTCTTTTGACTAGCTAATACACCCGCAAGAGAGTTCCACATCCTAATTTTAATTGAGACCGTACATAATCAAGACATGCCTTTCAAAATGAACTACCAAATAGTCACAACAAAGATGTCTTGCCAACGGGTAATCTTATGTTTTCAAAATGTCACTGTGTGTAGATGATGGTGAAATAATTTTATATCTATCTGAAAATAAATCGATAAGTCTTCAGGCTTTGGTAAAGAATGTTTCCCACTTAGACAATGTTTTCAATGCGTAATTATAATCTTACTCACATTATTAATATCCCGTTGCTGGTTCTGCTGTTGTTGTTATTGTTGTTGATGTTGTTGTTGTCTCTGTTTAGAAAAATGAAAGTAATACTGTAGTAATAGGGAGATAAGTTTGTCGTAATCAAGACAGGATACGATGTATTTTGCCTTGGATGAAAGGCCTCAATCGTATGTGAACAAAATCCCAGTTCTTTTTTAGCAAGTTTATAGGTCCGGAAATTCTCGTCACCTTATTATTTTTTGAATTAACCCCCATATAAAGCACTGTAGGGTTGATACGAACTTTTTCCCTTATTCATTAAGATTCTACCTGGGTGTTGTATGACTTAGAATCAAAGAATACGGTGGGGTCTTTTCTTTTATCCACTGGGATTCTTTTTACACGACAAATTATATTAAAAGTATACAATTGTTAACTCTTATCTCGTAGGCTTGGGTTTAAAAAAACAGAACCTGCTTCTGTGCTGGGTACCTTTGATAGTATTAGTTGGAGGGTTGTTGAAATGCTTTAAGTAAACTCAACAGGTTTGTCCTATGTGTTACGAAAGACTAACAGTAATTTGTCTTTTTTTTACTGACAGCGAAACATGCAGTTTGAAATAATACTATTGTACGAGTATGTTTCAAAAAGTTTGCTCTAATTGCTCTGTTTTCCATTTCAATGCACACGTGCGAGTTAAAGATTCCTGAAAGAATGCAACTGTGGATATATGCAATAAATATTATAGGCTTTAGTCTTTCCCCGCTTTTCAGAATTTCTCTGTAGTATAACAGTATTGTAATACGATAGCGAGTGTCTACGTTTTTTACAGGCAAACATCTAAAGGGTGTGTAAGTCATTTCGGTATTTCAAGCCGTAAAAACCAAGACGAAATTTAAAAAGAAAATAGTGCATACCTCATAGTCAATGGATAATTTTTGTTCTTCTTCTTCTTTGTCCATCTCTTACTTTTCCACTTACTCAATTTGTATTATTGTTTTATTTTATTTTGCACTAGAATTAGAATACTATTGTAAAAGTATTATGAGAACATGTCCAAGGATTGTTTATCTGATTTATCTACTCGGCAGAGCGATGTTGGAACTTGAAACAATGTATCGCTCTTAGAGCTGTCGCTAGCTCAGCGCAACGATGTAAACCACGTCGCGCCTGGAAAGAGCGGTCTATGTTTAAATCTCTTATAGGTCTAGATTCTGAAGGCTTATAGGTCTAGATTCTGAAGGATACAGTTAATAATAATATTGGTTTTATTTATATCATTACTTACATTGTATTTTTTTTAAAGAATCTTTTCTCTTTTTTTTGCGAGACAATTCGGGCTCTGGCTATCCATGCTCAAGGTCACCAGCCGCGAATGCCAGTTTTTATTGGTCTCAGGGGATTTGTGAGATGGACAGTCCAGTATCAAGCAAGGAAAGTAAATTTCCTCTACGTGGGTATTATCCGCTGATGACTTTCTAACAGGTAGTAAAGACATCCGAATATATATTTTTAATGACATGTTTGCGTCCCTTAATCGTTCATTGATCTCAGATTGGACGTCAGTGCAAGTTCCCGGTATACTATCAACTTCGTTTTCGCTTTGATTTTTGCTATGCGTCTTGTTTTTGCAAGGTCTCTCATATGATTGTAAGACGCAAAAGACGCTTGAACACTATAACAGGTAGTTACAAAATCCCAATGCATTTTACGATGTATTTGGAGCAATCGTAATTTCTAATTCATAAGAATGTATACAAATGCTCTTGTACTTTTGTCCTCAGGTTGATTAAAGTGGAAAGACCTCAGGAAAACCCCAACGATCCTGAATTCCATTCCCAAGGGATGCAATCAGGCATCGCGAGTAATGATCTGGACTTGAGCATAGCCCTAACAAAATTAAGACTGTGCGCGTGTCTTTGTATGGGGTACTGTAGTGGACTGAGAGAGAGAAAGCAATCAAATCGAAAGCTGTAAATCGCTATGCATATCAGTTTCAGCGTCGCTCTTGCTTTACATCCGGGTGTAGTTGTCATGCATAGACCTTCGTGCGTTCCGTTCTGATAGGTCAGGTGAGGGAAGGAAAGAGAGAGAGAGAGGGGGGGGGAGAGCCCAAGATATGAAATTTGCTTTGGAGGAATGAGGTCCATGGTTCAAGTCCCGCTTTGGCGAATTCGTCCCCTACTGGTCGGGTTGGTGTTGGGTTAATGTGATCAGTATAGAAAGAGTCGAAAAAGGCTCTATCTACACTATTTGCACTTTTGAGAAACACACAAATAAAAACAAAATTGGACTGTAACAGATATATGCCTCGCTATAATTATTTTATAACCCCTCTGCCAATTCGTTTTGATGGCGCTGTAACTTCAGATAGAATCTGTTCATTATAGTTTTACCAAATCTTCAGGTACACCCTTTTAAATATCATTTTACTAGTTTTTAAGGCTTATGTTACGGCATAAAAGAGATAACAATCATGACTTCCAGCTTCACTACGAGTTTCCTAGTACATGTACATCTATTCAGGGGAACGAGGCAGTTGAGTGGTAGAGCGCATGATTCAACATCAAACCTCCCGTATTTTGTCCCGCGATCAGACCAAAAATTAAAAGAAAAAAAAAAGAAAAGAAAAGAAAGCATTGAACCAGTGGCAGGAATGTGTCACCGGTTGATTAAAAAAAAATATTGGTACATGTACAAATACCCCGATCTCTGTCTCCTCTTGGTTGCACGTAAAACATTGTCGGTTATTATAGGACTTGAGGCCTATAGCTATATAGGATTCTCCCATCAGAACTTTGGAGCCTTGGAGTTAAGAGATAGATTAGATTTAGAGCAACATTCAACTTGGACAGGGTTTCTCAAATGATAAGGATGTACAATAAGGTAGTCGCTATGCACACCTGTCCTGTCTGTGGAAATGCTCGTAAAGTGCGAAAACTTACGCCCCCGCTTTTGAAACAAAGTTGAATATTTCTTTTTCGATACGTCAACAAAAGAAAACAACACACACTCACACACACAGACACACACACACAAACATTACTGAATGTAAATCCAGAGGCGCTATAGTCATATGAAACATTCATTCTATAAAAAGATGTAATGATACTGTGTAATTTGTAAAATAAGAAGTTTTGTTGACACAACTGCCATCATTAGCAAACTTAGGCAAGGTAATTGTATTGACTACATGGCTAGTAGATCTAGTTTCTCAAATTATCTCAGGTAGAATCTATCTGATTTTCATGACATGCATAGATCCTACCAGCCACGTCTGTTCACGTCCGAGAGTGAGAGAGAGAGAGAGAGAGAGAGAGAGAGAGAGAGAGAGAGAGAGAGAGAGAGAGAGAGACAGAGAGAAGAGACAGAGATCTATCTATCTATCTATTCTATCTATCTATCTATCTATCTATCTATCTATCTATCTATCTATCTATCTATCTATCTATCTATCTATCTATCTATCTATCTATCTATCTATTTATCTATAAATGTATCTACTTTTTATCTTCCTGTCTATCTATTTATTTATCTATTTATCTATCCACCAATCTATCTTTCTCTGTTTCTATTGATTTCTCGACTATTAACTGTATGAGTTAACCTGTTTACCTCGTTTTGCTTCTCTCTATTCTTCCACAACAATTTTTAATTTTAGATAACAACAAAAAGATAGATCAATCCAGGTGAAACTGCTGCCAAAACTATAATGTTACTCGTTTTGACAATAATGACAAAAAATATGTGTATTTCTCGGCTCACAAACCACCCGTCTTGAATGATAAACAACTCAATTTTGCAGCGGAAATTCTAAAATCGGAATGTTACGAGGCACAGAAAATTGCAGACCAATCTGCTATTATATTTGACGGATCTTAGATAATAATAATTATATGCCACGAATCGCAAAAAGCATATCACTCAAAGCTCAAAGGATATAAATATTTTTTTTCTGTTATTTTTACTCCGTGAAACATTCTGTTTTTTTATTACGTTACTGCACCTTTAATTTTATTTTTTCTATGATCATCGTCTTACTGTTTGCGAAAAAAATCTAAATTATTACTACTCCTTACAAACAAATACGTAATGCAGATTTTGGGGGTGCAGGAAAAGATATAATGCTATTTTAATAAAACTCTATTACAGAGTTTCCCTAGTAAACTGTTTATTGTAGAAATAATTAATTATTCTTTGCGTAACAATTTACTTTAAAGGATACGCCTATAGGAAAACAAATTCTCCTATACAAAGTGCGCAGGATACGATTTACAACAACGTATTGCAATTTATTGTCGAGAATTCAGGAAAATACCATTTATTATGAGAGCTATCTATCACTGGAATGATTGAAGTAAACATCTTTTCCTTTTAATTATATAACCAAATGTAACAAGGTCTACATGATTTATCCTGCTACAAATATATCTATTACAACGCACGCTGAAAAAAGTAATATTTTATTTCATATAATTAGAACTATCTATTACAACGAAACCCAAGAAAACATAATATTTTATACCATGTATTTGTAACTATCTATTACAACGAACGCAACAAATATTATTTATTATTATTATTGTTAGTATTATTAGTATCATTATTAGTATTGTTTTTAGTATTACAGTCTGCGAATGCGCCTACACATTTTGTAATCTGTAGGCTACATGTATCGGGTGTTATTTTGTAACCAAGAAAAATTTCCCACGTGGGCGAGTAAAAAAAGATCTATTTTTTCTTATCTTAACAATAACTATCTATTACAATGCACGCAGGAAAATATATTTATCCTATATTATTGTAACTACCTATTACAACGCAACCTGGGGAAAAGATACTTCAAGCTATATAATTGTAACTATCTATTACAACGCGTGCGTTAAATTAAGGAATTAACACGATCTTGAAAATAGCCTACTCCTTTTCTCCTCCTTCTATCTCTCCTTCTACTCACCCTCCTCCTCCTCCTCCTCCTCCTCCTCCTCCTTCTACTTCTCCTCCTCCTCTTCCTCCTCCTCCTCCTTCTCCTCCTCCTCCTTTTACCCCTACTTCTCCTCCTCCTCCTCCAACCTCCTCCTCTCCCTTCTCATCTTCTCCCCCGTCTCTTCTCCCCCCATTCCTCCTACTCCTCCTCCTCTTCCTTCTCCTCTCCCTCCTCCTCACCTTACTCCCCCTATTCATCCTCATCCTCTTTCTCCTCCTCTCCCTCCTCCTCTCCTTACTCCTCCTTCGCCACCTCCTTCGCCTTCTCCTTCTCCTCTCACTTACCTGATTTCCCCAAGGAGGAATGTTCACTGATGAGTGATGATGTATCTGAACTCAAGTTATAAATAAATCAGCTGATTTTATCGCGGTAAGTGGCCACATAGGTGTGAAGGTTGCCAAGTTTACGACTGTTTCAACGTCCTTGAGCATAAACTATGAGATTTTGAAAAAAATGAAATCGAACCGCACTTTGAATATTGTGATCACCAACTAAATGTGAAAAATATGTGAATATTAAACTTCACTTTCAAATCTGTGGTTACAAAATAAATGTTTATCTGAAATAAAATGATTACGCACTATTAATGCTCGTACTTTCAAAGCTGTGGTCACAAACTTAATGTAGCGTAAAGAATTGAAAACAAAAACAAAAACTTTTGTTCCAACCTTAATGTAGAAAATAAAATAAAATAAAAACGGAAATATATATATATATAAACAAATTGCACTTTCAATGCTGTGGTCACAAAATTATTGTTACAGTGAAATATAATGAAATTTCACTTTTAATGCTCTTGTTACAACCTTAATGTAGAAGAAAAAAAAATTAAATCGCACTTTCACTGCAGCTGTGGTCACGAACTTAATGGAAAAAATAGATATATCTCCAAATAGCACTTTCGATATAGTGGTAAAAATCTTAATATAGAAAAAAAAAGTTAAAATCACAGTCTCAATGTTGTGGTCACGAACTAAATTCTAAAAAAAAAAAGGGGTGGGGTAATGAAATTTCACTTAAAATGCTGTGTTAAAAATCTAAATGTTTTAATAAAACAAATCAAAACGCACTTTCAATGCTGTTGCCATGAACTAAATAAGCGAAAAAAATAATAAAATTGTCTTCTTATATACCGCACTCTCGATTTTGTGGTTAGAAACAACACGTAGATATAAAACTAGATAGAACATTATCCAACTGAGATGACGAAATGTTTACAAACACTGCCAGTCTGCACTAGTCTTTATCGGTCTGACTGAACGATGCTACTGCCCAGATAACAGAGGCCATGCGTTTACAGAGCCAAATGCAAAACGAAGACGATTTGGTAGGGTCTAAGTGCATTCGCGCCAGCGTCCAATCATAGCTTTAATTGAGACGAAAGCAGCCAATCAGAAATCGAAAAGCGCATGCTTAATGGGCACACAGACGGATAAAAAAATACCGCTGGTTGAACGAAGGACATTGCCTATCAGACAAAAATAGCGTGGCAGAGAAGATCCTTCCGTTATCATCATGTCATCGGTTACTGTCGAGTAAATCTCAAGTTCTTTAGTTACTGTGTGGAACCAGCTTACTGAGAGATGCTACTGCAGTGGTCAGTCAGCGTCGCATGCCTGCCTGTCTGTCTTTCTGCCCGCCCGGTGCAGTGCTCTGAGTGCCCTCAGGGAAATCTCTCCGTAGCCCACATGTGTGGCTGTTTACCGCGCAGCTCGCCGTCTCTGCTCATTAAGATCACACTATGACTTGTAGCGCCGTATCTGATGGTGCTCAGCTTTCTCTCAGTCTCTCTGACCGCGCCTGCAGTCATTAGCGTCGGGGAAAACACGCACCTGAAAGATAGAGGAATTGCGATAAGGGGTCCTACGGAGCAAACGAAGACGATAGGAGAGGGAATTTGCACCGGTGTTCAACTACAGCTCCATCCTATACCTACGGAGCCAAATGACTGCTAGAATAAATCAATGACTAATGGGCTTGGACATGTGATCCGCCCATTGTTTTTTTTTTCTTTTCCTTTTTTTTCTTTTTTACTCAAAATGTTTCTTGGGCAAATTAGGTGTATTGTAATTATAGGCCATTATTGAAATTTTATTTAATAATAAAGATTCTCCTAAATTTCTTTACGTTATTTTTTATGCTTCGTAGAGTTGAGGAAAGCATTTTTACAAAACGTTGTTGTTAGTTTTCTACCTAAAAAACAACTCTGTTTGAGGGTTTCTGTCCAGGTAGTTTCACTTCTCTCATGCTCAGTGTAGATCAAACTTTGGCATATTTCAATGTGGGCACACATTAAAGAGTCAGATTTGTTGTATAAATCAGCCAGCACCGTAAGCACAACATAACTTCTTAAAGCATTGCGATTATTTACAAAACACATACCTATAAAATAAACAAGTATGCTTAGCCCATCCTTTACTGTTGCCTGGATCGCAAATACTTCGTTGGTGTTGGCAAAACTTGCGGGCATCGTATGAGTAATTTCCTTCCCTTCCGTCATCTGCTCGGATTGGAAACAATGTTATGAAAGTAAAACTTCAATAGGAGATCAATCAAGAGTTTTAATTCGAAAGTTGTTTCTAGTTACTTCCCATGACGCTATTTTATAAGGTGTTAATAAGTCGTGTTTTTGTTAAAAAAAAAAAGAAAAAAAAAAAAAAAAAAAAAGAAGTAATGAAAGGTTTAAATTACATATTTATAACTAGATCTTTTATCTTAGTGTTTCTTTTTTGTGTGTGTGAACAGGCTGCTAATCTCTCTTATACTTGACATATACGTATTTTTTTAGCCTTACAATGTTACATGTATTTTTCTAGATCCCGTTTATTTGCTCTAGATATGGAATTCAAGAATTAACTTTGCTATGCGAAAACTATTATAACTTATGTTTACTGTCACGCAAACTCCCTGTATCAATAGCAATGTGAGCTCTTCGTGTGTATCGTCTCACTAAATCTTTAGTCTCTGGTATTATCTAGCACGGCACAAGTACAAATCCCAAAATTGGTATAATAATTAAAAAGATAACTTTGATTTTTCCCTTGCCGAATTTCTCAAAATGTAGCTATAAAATTGACGGAATTATAAACCCCGACCGTTACCAACATGCTTAAAAAAGACATTAAAGAAAAGAGTCTTACAAATGTCTTCTGTATGAAAAGTCGTCAATTGATTTAACGTTTCTTGCGAAGTTTGAAGATATTTACTAAAAGTCTGGTCGGTATAGCATAATCATGACCTTATATTTTTTCTTTTCGTTTGCTTTCATCTTAAGGGGAAATCATGCCTTGTCGCACAATAGGAAGACTTTATTTCAAGAGAATTGAAGGGAATAAAACAATTAGAATCCACATAATCACATTTTCTTCTTAAAAAATGGATCTATTGAAATCTACTTTGTGTTTTATACTTAATACTTGAAAAGGGTGTATTTAAAAAACAAACTTGTATTGACTTTTTTATTATCAATATTTATAAGAAGAAGAAAAATTAATAAAAATGTATTTCAAATGAGTTCTTAGAACACTGATTTTACTAGCCGTTCTTCTATTTTCAACAGAAAACCACGCTTGTGACATTCCATAGCCTGGAAGTTTGGTCGGTAAAATGTAATTTGATTCTATCAATTGTCACCTGAGTACTTAAAGGGCTTATGCCACTAATTTTACTTACGGAAGTCAAAAGGCTAAAGCCCGATTTTAGTTGTTGAGTTGTTGAGTTAGTTTAACCTCCAACATCAGCACTATATAGGCTATAAAAAAGGGCCCCAAAACTGACGTCTGACAATGTTATGTGCTGCCACACACGAGACAGGGCGGGGATACCATGACTTCTGTCTCAGCCGGTCACATTAAACTGATACGGACCCAACCAGTAGGGAGTGAGATCGCCCGGGCTCAAAAATGTTCTACCCCAGGACCACCGCGCCCCTCAGCCAAAGCCGGAAGAAAAAAAACAGTGCAAGAAGTGTTTTTATGCTCTAATTATTGAGAAAAAAAAAAGAAAAAGAAAAACGAGGATGTCGATTGTAAAAAACAAACAGTTCGCCAGCCCACATGAGAAGATTCATTATATTGTCAAATCAAATCTCGAATTACTTCTGTACTTGTTGTAGCCTACTGAAAAACATCTTCGTACTTGAAGATAACGTTGATTAAACAATCATGAGTAAAAAAGGACGTATTCAGTAGAAGCTGAATAAGAGAGTGATCTTTTATCTCTTCCACTCTCTCTCTCTCTCTCTCTCTATCTGTCTGCCTGTCTGTGTGTCTTCGTCTCTGTCTGTCTGCCTCTCCCTCTCTCTTTTTCATTCTCTCTCTCTCTCTCTCTCTCTCTCTCTCTCTCTCTCTCTCTCTCTTTCTCTGTCTCTATCTATCTCTCTATCTCTCTTTCTCTCTCTCTTTCACTCCAGTATATTAACCCATTTAGCTATGCAAACTGTGAAAACCAGCTTGAATAATTAAGAAGGCCAGGTGAGCAAAAAGACATCCAGAGCCTCTCCAATGTCTCCATGCAATCGACCAATCGTGCCACTGGCATCAACTCATGGGCATAGCATCCGACCACTCTGTCATTGACATCTCACCGTGAGACCATAAGCTTATTTAGCCGGTGACCTTGCACTTTGCAGCGGCGCGAAAAGTGTTCGGTGTTTTATATCCTTATGTGTTTTCAATGGAATTAGATCAATGAATACTCAGTCAACGAAATGCTTTATCCGGATCCTTTCCCCGAGCGTTAGAGTTGTTTGGTTTCTTAATGTGCAGCGTCATTAACAAAGCTACATCGCGGACTAGTCCCAATACAAATATCTGACAGTTTTACATGCAACTATATTACAGAGGCAGAGCTGGGATACAAGGACGTGTTTCAAGGCTACTCGCATTATACTGACTGCAAGTCAAACTCTTTATTAATAATTGTAATCTTTCTCCGAACTAGATTCCTGAAGGAAAAGTGTTTTTTTTTCAAAATACGTAGCCACATGCTTTCCGAGTACCCACTTCAAACAGAGATAAAACAATCATACTTTGATTGCTATAATATTTTGAATGTTTCGTGAATAAAAGAATTAATTTTTAGGCCCCCAAATTACTATGGCGTAGCTAAATCTAAAACAATATTTGGTATTATTGATAATTGCAAAAAACAATATTTGGTATTATTGATAATTGCAAAAAACATAATACTTAGTGTTTTCGTTTGGAAAAATTTAAAAAGAAAATCATGCCGCTGTTTTCTGATTTCGTACAATTAAAAACATTGAATATCAAAATGAATTATCGCTATTTTTAATTCACAGCAAAAAAAAATTTAAGTTATTTAAATTAGATCTTAACAAATCATCACGGCTTGCTATTTTAGACATGGTTTTCTTTGTAAAACAACCCTTTAGTGTGAAATATAAACCTATGATACTTTGAGAAGTAATTATATTCTTTCCTTGTTTGAAGTACATTATGACTGACAACAATTATATTATCATGGCCATGTCTTTATTTCACTAATTTATATCTCCTTGTCTGGTTACCGAAAACGTCATTAACGAAGGTTTTGTATAAAAAAAAAATTACCTAGTAGCTAAACAAGATTTTAATTATAATGATTGGCTAGTCTGCTGCTCTGAGGGGGGAGAACTGGGTCAAATGGTAGAACGATGGTCTTCCGATAGGGATATCCCGGTTCGATACCCACAATGGACCAACATACATAGACCAACTTGTTCAATTTCGTCCCCTACAGTAACTGGTTTGGTCGGTGTCAATATAATGTGACCGGCTAAGGCATGAGTTCAAGGATCCCCACACTGTCTCGGGAGGCCCATCAAAATGGAATGATACAATACAAGAAAGAGCGATGGAGACAAAGCATTATTATTTGAATTTGAGAATGCAAGAGGAACGGGGCAGAGTGAGGTGAGGGAGTGTGTATAAACAGATGGGATGTGAGAGCCTTATAGTTGTTGTAAAGATTTGGACCCATACAATAATAGTTGATAGGGCGGTACTTGTTTTAAGCCAGTATTTAGAGTGACAGTTGAGTTCAGTTGGTTACTGAAAATCCGACGTTATATATATATATATACTGTTCATGGGCCCCAAGACAAACGTCTGATAAAAGTGATATCTTTGCCACACCGAGACAGTGTGGGGATCCTTGAACTCATGCCTTAGCCGGCCACATTATATTGACACCGACCAAACCATCGTGGGTATCGAACGGGGATATCCCTATCGGAAGACCATCGTTCTACCATTTGACCCAGTTCTCCCCCCTCAGAGCAGCAGACTAGCCAATCATTATAATTAAAATCTTGTTTAGCTACTAGGTAATTTTTTTTTTATACAAAACCTTCGTTAATGACGTTTTCGGTAACCAGACAAGGAGATATAAATTAGTGAAATAAATACATATGGTAATATACAAAAGTCATAATTATTAT
>RQTK01001032.1:100509-115249 GCA_003991915.1 Elysia chlorotica | reverse complement strand
TAGTAGTAGTAGTAGTAGTAGTAGTAGTAGTAGTAGTAGTAGTACGGTAGTAGTACTCTGACTGGCTGCTTACCTGTCTTTCTTATCTATATGCCTGTCTGTCTGTCTGTTTGTTTGCCTTTCTCTCCCCTTCTCTCTATCTCTCTCTGTCTTTCTGTCTTTCTCTTTCTCTCTCTCTGTGTCTCTCCGTCTCTCTCTTTCTCTCTCTGGGACATATATCTCACATTATTGTCGTCCCTTATTATTTTACACTCTCTCCATCTTGCACGCTTTCTTCTCTTGTTACGACTTTTAGTGATGTTTTCTAATGGCACAGTCTGAAAATCCACATTGTTAGCTATCTGCGTAATTATTATGACGACAAAGCTTTTTCCATAATATCCGTCTATATTAAATTTCCTTTTATTTGATCATGCTTTTATACTCAAATTGACATTTCTTTCTGTTAGCTGTTAAAAATCTGGATGTTTGAAAGTAATATGTGTGTCGCAACCCAATGTATTAGCAATAAATAAAAGTTGACTTTTGTTAAGATACAATCAGAATTTCAGAGATCGAGGTTAATTTTTTTTTTTTCATTTTTTTAAAGTGAAAAGATGGTTTATGTTTTTTTTACTGCCTGTCTAGACTACAACCCTTGGCAAAGATTGTTCCCATTATCTTTGGTGGAAATGTAAACTGGTACCTTTCAGAAAAAAAAGCGGTTTTGAAAAAAATTCTTAGGGTTAGAAAAAGTCTTTGCTCTTTAAAAAGAATATCCGTTATTATAGCATCTATAGCCTTTTGTTCAGAAGTTATCACCATAAAAACATTAGAATGTTTCAATGTATTAAAACGCCAGTGAGTCTAATGTCCGCTTTCTTATTTTCTTTTATTTTCTTTGTTCTTTGTTGGGGATTTTTGTTTATGGAGAATCATCATCATTATGCAATGTTTGATTGCATCGAGGCGGCTCTGACATTTTAGCACTTTTTTTCCATTAAGATCATCTGAAAAAAAAAGAAAAAAGAAAACATGCAGTACATGTATTATATAAGAGAGAGAGAGAGAGAGAGAGAGAGAGAGAGAGAGAGAGAGAGAGAGAGAGAGAGAGAGAGAGAGAGAGAGAGAGAGAGAGAGAGAGAGAGAGAGAGAGAGAGAGAGAGAGAGAGAGAGAGAGAGAGAGAGAGAGAGAGATAGAGAGATAGAGAGAGATAAAGAGAGACACACACAGAGAGAGAGAGAGAGAGAGAGAGAGAGAGACAGGGTGAGAGAAACACAGATAGACAGAGTGAGAGAGAGGGAGAGAGAGAAGGGTTATTTTAAAGCTGAATCTGATGGTTAAAAATGGAAAGGGAGGAAAACGAGAAAATAGGCGAAAAAGTTTGACATAACGTGTGGAATTGAAACAGGACTGGTAGAGATGGTGCACACTTGTCTCCTTGTCCAACCTTGGAAACAAGACTCGGCCGTGGTAACGGTATAGATATTCATCTTTAGTAAAGAATCTAATCTATTGATCTTTTTTTTTACCGTTAACTTCCCTCGTTAATTGACATTAGAGGTCTTCACAGCCCATTGAAAATATACTCACTGAGTGTTATTGAAATAAATAAATCGCCATTAACCTCGTTATGCAGAAATGTATTCACCTCAGTCTTCTCGGTGACTCGACTGTGCCGCTAGGGAAAAACCGAGTGAAGGCAGAGAGATAGAGAGAGTGAAGAGAGAGAGAGAGAGAGAGAGAGAGAGAGAGAGAGAGAGAGACAAACAGAGAGACAGACAAATACTAATAGACAAACTGAGAGATTGGCGCGAGAAATGTTCCCACATCTAAAGCAAAACAAACGCTTGAGTACAGTTTATTTTATATTTTAGATTCAATAGAACCCCTCATTCTGAATTTAATAATAAAAATATTTGTATTATGAATTGGAATAACATTTATCTTTTTGGTACAGCTGAGACACTTTTACGTTAACAATTAGTGCGATTGACCAGCAGGGAAAAAATGTACCACAATTAGCGTAAATATGCTCAAGGCATTTTTCACACTGTGTTTCGGCGTGTATCCTTGGAGGTATTCGACTGTGTCAATAAGACTTCTACTTACACTAGAAACTAAAGAAATAACGTTAATTTTCTTGTTAAATAAACTCAATAATAATTTTATGTACAGTAATCGTAAGTGGACAGTTACATAATCAGAAGGTCAAATAGACAAACAACGATTGTGTTAGCTTTTTATCCATGAAAAAAGTGTACCACTGGTCTTTGAACATCGATCAAAGACAATATTTTGAAGGCTCGTATCAAGTTCAATTACTAGATCACATCTTATAAGATAAAATATTACTTTACCGAGGCGTATTGTGTGGCTATGACAGTCAGGGAAAACAACCGTTACCGAACGAGACCAATTAACACGCAACCCTTTAGTCGGCGCTTGAACGAGACCAACCAACACGCAACCCTTTAGTCGGCGCTTGGTACAATTAAAAAATATATATTATCGACATTTTTAGGGAACTTATAGGAAATTACGCGATCAGCTCATCAACAGTTTTCTCCAGTTTAATTTCTCTTAGGTTACAGCCCCGGGTGCTGCTATACAGAGACAGTCACTTGCAAAGACAGAGTAGGGCTACCAGGACTTCTGTCCAATCGGATCATATTCTACTTAAACCTACACAACCACTAGGGAACGATGATGAATGTGCCCAAAAGTAGGATAGAACCCCGGACTTCTAAAATAGAAGCCCAGCATTCTACCACTTATGCTAGCTCCCCCTCCTTTATTACTCACCCTATCATTGCAAGTTATATCCCTTGTCATTGACCTGTAACTAGGTTGGTTGGTCTAAACGCATTATACTGTTATTAAAAAATAAATAAAAGATATTTTGTTCCCCTCTGGTTGAATGTGTGTCAGTAGAATGTGACACGATGAGACACAATTTTCGATATCCTCCTTTGTTTCTGTGTGTCATCAAATGCTTGTTTGAATATGTCCACTAGAAAATCAACTAACACAGAGAATCTCAAACAAGAGTTTGAGTGGGGAAAATGAATCAAGGGAGATAAATTAATAAAAAAAATTAAAACTTCTCTTATTAGAAAATGGTTAGCCCCCTTACATACTAAAAGGCAAATAATTCGGTATAAATGGAAATAATAAAAAAAAAACCAACAAAAAAAACAAACAAACAACAACACCCTGAGCCTCCGCCATATAGGCACTCTGAGGATGGCCAGCCCACCGACCCGGTGTGTTATATTAGGAACCACATCAGACCCAATTCATAAATGGCGACGATGCGCTTATCGTGCATTGAAGGTGTATATTAACCACTTATGGGCCTTAACACCGTTAGTGATTGGAGCCAGTTCAAGGCGAACGTACGGTGCCAAGCGACCTTGAATTGAAAAGCGTCATTTAAGTACCACCGTTAAATATGGATTCTTTACAATTACAACTTTACTTTTCACGTTTATTTTTTCCAGGTTGAGAGTAATACATTTTCCGGTAAAATTGCAGTCATAACCTTATCCTATTTAGATAAAATATTTTGTGTAAACATAACACAAAATCAGATGTGTGCTTTCAATTTTTTTCGTCAAAATCATTGGCATTTTTACGTTATAGCTCAAGGGTTGTAACTTTAGAGTGCAGCACAATTAATTAAACTGTTTCCCCTTTTCGTCTGAAATATGAATTATGTTTGTTTTGTTGACATACTGACAGTTTATTGAACTCAACGTAAAATTTTCCCATAGCCCCGGGCTATCCTTACATCAAAAAGTAGTCACCGCTTAAAATTAGGCGTTTTGCCCACGTCATTTTGTATATATTTTAGAACAAGATTCATTTCTTACAATTAATTTATTTTAAAGCGAAACATGTTATTAAAGTAAAATAAGTATTCTTGTTTAAGTACTATATCTTTATGAGCATCGACAAACATTACTTAATGTAAGCAGCTGTTGCCTTGACGAAGACATCGGTACGAATTTTTTTCTCTATGTGTAATTCTCCAAACTGTCGGTGCATTTTTTAAATTACTATTACACAAAATATCTCATTTCTTAGCTCATCCTCTCGCTTTATATTTTTTTCTTGCACATAAAAGGACTGCAACCGAGGTTTCCAAATTCAGCAGGCAAAGTCATCGATGTAGACAACAAATTAATTACAATTGGAGTCCAAGTGAATTAAAACATTAGGCCTGGTTGGTTCACTTGTTAGAACAGAGAGTAATTTCTCATTTTTTGTATTGAGTAGGCTGAACAAAAACTTCTCTCTGAGTGTCAATCTGAAGTAACCATGGAAATGATTTAAAAAAAAAAAATAGACCATGACTGTTACCCTTATCACACAATTTGGTTAATTAAAAAAAAAATGCGATTTATGATTAATTTTGGTATCATATGCAGGTGATTCTGTAGATGTTGACCAATGATACAGTTTTAAGTGATATAAAAAAGCACGCATGAGGCATCTTGGCATTCTCTCATGAATCAGTGAATCAATGAAATTTAATGTAGGCCTATTTACCGATGCCTGTACATCTTTGCTACAGGAAGTTGTTTACTACTTAGCCTAGGCTTAGGTTATCTCAAAATCTTTTCTCTCTTATTTTTTTTAAAACCCTTAATTGATGGCAAATTTTCAAAACGATCGTTAATAAATTAAAAGTTACCAATTGGCACCACCGGTAAATAACACAACCAACGAAATTACATGTAATGCCAAGAACGTGGGCCAAGTTTTTACGATGATCACAGAGTGCTATTAATAAACTCCTTGGCGATGACTCATGTTCGTGTTTACGCTGGAATGATCGAGAAAACGAAACTAGACAGACCTCAATTTGCGTCATTCTCTGTTTATTTCTATTACTAAATTAGGCGTCTTGACTCGATAGCTCTAGATTGCCCTAGATTCTGCTAGATCTAGACCTAGACCTAGATTAGTCATTTTACATTATAAGGCATTTTGCAATGATTATTAGTCATGGCTCTCTCAAAGCTTCAAACCATTCATAGAAAATCAGGATCTCGATCCAGATCTAGATCGCCAATACCCTAGATTAGTCATTTTACATTATAAGGCATTTTGCAATGATTATTAGTCATGGCTCTCTCAAAGCTTCAAACCATTCATAGAAAATCAGGATCTCGATCCAGATCTAGATCGCCAATACAAAGGGACAACCAGTTCTCAAAAACTCCTGGATTTACAGAATCATTTGAAATAACTCACAGAGCATCGCACACTGCAAGGAAACTACTCGATCTTGTTAGAAACCACTTCAAAACTGCATCCAGATCTAAATCAGGATCAGGGAACGAAGAGGGAACAGGTAAACCTAAGAATGTACTGTCTTGTCCAAATCCTGAAAAATGTGTCATATTTTACAGTCTATATAATTATAAAGTTTTGCATTTATAACTTCCTATTGTGCCTAAGAAGACTTTAAAACATAATTGCTGAATTTTGGGTCTAGATCTTGAAAATTTTTTTAGAGACTAGATTCTAGATCTATACTATCCAGATTCTATCTAGATCTAGACTAGGTTTTATCACTGTTTATCTCTTGCAACTCAGTTCGTCTGTCTGTGTGTCTGTCTCTGTCTCTGTCTCTCTCTCTATCATTCTCTCCAGGACAAATGACGTGTGTATTTTTTATTATAAAAATGTTGTAGTTCCCATAATAATGGTAAAGAGAATACATTATAAATGTCCTTGTGGCTGGAAGAAAACAAATTCAATCAGTATCAGATCAATGGTTGATACGTATCGAAAAGGGAGATGTGGAGATCAAAAGAGAAACACACGTAACTTTTTTTGCAAGCAGTGTGGTTTTATTAAACATAATTGCCCCCTTTCTTTTAATTTTTGAGTTGATTTGATTTCAAGTACTTTTTTTTTATTTATAATCTATTTCCAAAGTGCACTTGTAACAGTTCGAAAGTTTGATGAGGTTTCCAATGTATGATGTTTTGCTCAATAATTTTTCTGTTTCAGCAATCAGCAATGTACGTAGCTAACTAAATATCAATCTATTAGAAGAAAGTATAATAGAGCCATTTCATGAAGGGATTTTTGCTTTTTATAAAAGCATCTTTGCAGACTCTGTGAAACTAAAACTCAACAGTTAAAAAATTCATATGGAATCATCAAAATGCCACTACATGGATTTTTTTATATTCTTTTCTTTAAATTTTTTTTATTACCCTATCACACTATTTCCTTATAAGCTGACACAATACCATTTAAACCAAGCCCAAGGTCTTAACTTCGTATGTTTGAAATATGCATGTTTTATGTCCTTAGAAAGCTGCTCTTGTTTCCCAAGTGTTAAAATAATGTTTAAAACTTGCATTTAACAGAGTGAGGTTGTGCAAACTATCAATGCTACACATGTAACATACAAATGGGTCTGTGGATTAATGTTGACATTGTTGGCTAAGCCACTTTAATACCATGGCAAACAGATAAAACGCTGAGTATTAGTTTTTATTTCAATACTGCAGAACATATTTATTTATGTTTTATAGCATACATGATTCTTTATAGAGAAAATAAGAGTAAAAAATCATAACAGTTAGTTAATAATCATTATATAGTCCTATCTAGAAGTGTGGCCATCTCTCGTGACGAGTAACTGTAATTTCTTATTTTCTTCTTTTTTTGTAGGACGGGGTTATATATATTTATAAGTCGTAAGTTTAGGTAAAATAAGCAGCAATTGAGGGAAGTTAGAGGCAGTGATTATATTATGTGTGTATGATGAGTGGTTGATTCTTTTTTGCCTAAAACATCAAGTTTTTTTTTTTTTTCAGGTCTGAAAGTCATGGATTTTGGTCCAACAATTGTGGAGCATTTTTCACCATTCGCTCTACCTCCATTGTTCTACGATGGAATACGTCCGGCAAGAGCTGGAAGAGGCACAGAAACCAGACATCAAAAAGATTTCAAACAGTCATCTTCAAAAGCAAGAGTGATTCCCATACAGATTGAACATATTTCATCAGAAAAATCTTCAGCAACCTGCGATCGTATTGAAAAAGACACCACTGCCTCTCCATTTGTCGTGGATGATGTGAACCGAGTGAAACCAACAAGCAGACAAAATTTAAATAGATCTAAGAGTACCCTTGCATCAGTAAGGTGCAACTCTCCAATACTGATTGATTTTTGTAGTGAAGATGCGAAGACTGAAAAGGACCTGGATTTGAAGCATCAAAGTCTGGAGGGAAGGCTGTCAAAGAAAGGTGGTGATAAAGAGGATATTGTTTATCTTAGTAAGACTCCTAAAGTTGAGAATAACATTTTGCCGCCAAGAGGCCAAAAGGACATTTCTTACACAAAAGGTAAATGGACTGTTATTCCAGTACATCATGTAAAAAAAGAACCAGCAAAGTCTCCCGTCTCCAGTAATGTAGGCTGTGATAAAGTGATCCATGTTGATAGTATAAAAAGAAATGATGAGACAGATGTGCTTGAGATTATACCCTCTCATACTCAAAGTGAACGATTTCAACCCAATACTAAGAAACTTTATCCCACATTAGATGATGTGGATTCCAATAAAAGAAACAGAGATTTAATGCATTCAAGTTTTCATCACACACCATCCTCTCTTGTATTACAACAATTGTTTGACTCTTGTATGAGCCCTGAAAAAGACCTTCTGACAGAGCAGGATGTGAATCCAACTCCTAGCTATCCAATTTATGCGGAACTGAAAACACAGCTGGCAAAGGAAAATAGAAAGATAGACTACATAAGAGGAGATGGCAACTGTTTTTTCAGGGCCCTCAGTAAGCATCTCTATGGCACTGAAAAATACCACAAGGCCCTTCGCAGCCTGGTTGTTGATGTCATAGCCACCAATAGATCCTCCTTTGTGCAGTATATTGATGGTGGGGATGTGCAGGTAAGATAAAATCATGTTTGTCTACCAGGATTTGTGTTACAAGTAATTATAATTCATTACAAATTAACTTGCATTTCTTTTAAAATAATAACGAAATGTTATAGCATGTTACTTTTTAACAGCAAATAGATAAAAATTCCTTCATACACTAAAACTAGTATGTATACTGTAGTATTAATGAGCCTGATAAAATCATAGATCAAAGATCATGATGGCATAACATTTAAAATTATATATATATTTTTTACAACCATTTTAGAATTTTAGGATGTCATAGTAAATTATGCATTGCTGAATTTTGGTAGTTGTCTGATCTCTCACAATTGAATTTTCTTATTGTATGGTATAACTAAGAAAACATTATGATTCCACATTTATGCCTATCAAAACTAAGCACAAATTTGTCAGAATTTCTTGTTTTGAACTGTCTAGCAAAAAATGAAATAGCTTACAAGTATGTCTAAATAACTGGATCTGTAAAGGTGGAGTTTTTCAAAATTCCTTAAAGTTAAGGGAGATATTTTGAAAATTCAAATTGTCTTAAAAACAACAGAAAATAAAGTTTGAAAATAAATTAAATAAGGGAAAGTAATATTTTCACTAGACTGTTACACATAATTATCATAATATGCTTTTTCATTAGTTCTGTACATATTAATAATTATAGCTGCCTGCAACAATCCTTCAATAATGCTACCGTTAAGTTTAATTTGTTTTTCCTACCAGACCCATCTACTGAGTATGAGTGAGGAGAATACGTGGGCCACGACCTGTGAGATATACGCAGCAGCCACCCTCCTCCAGCGAGATATCTTCATGCTGACACCAGATCACAACAACACACACTACTCCTGGCTGCTGTTTAAGCCGCTGTTTAAATTATCTCCCGCCACTGAACCTAGTGATGCTAATAATGCTCTAAAGACTGCTAGTGATAAGTCTAACTGTTCAGGTTCTTTATTGAGTATTGGAAAGAACGGCGATGATCCATGCTACCTGACGCTGTGTAATACAAATGGCAACCACTACGACAGGATAGTGCCTGACCACGGCGGATGCAACTGTTTTTTACCCGAGCCTCAGCTATGTGGCCAGTCGGGCAGTGTTGATCTTACTTAAATGCTGATTTTTTTAACCACTAGTCTATAATAAACATGTACCATGTACCCTTTCTCCTTATAATGAGAATTATGTGAAAATGCAAGTGATATATCAATGCAATGTGAAAATGACATCTATCTAACTAAACTTTCTGAGTAAAAGTTGGCCTATACTAGGTTTTTGTATTATCTTATTAGAAGCTTTTCTCCGGTTTAAGGCAGAAATAAGGAAATAAAACTTCTACTGATTATATCAACAAAAAACAAAACAAATGATTTAAGTTAAAATTGTATCCCAATTGATTTCTCGGCATTCTTTCATTGACTGGTTCAATTCATCTTCAACTTGGTTATTTTAGAACATAATTTTTTGTTTAGTTTTTTTTTTTATAGATTTTTTCATTTACCTGTTCAATTTAATTTTTGGCTTGGCCACTTTTAGAAAATATATATATTTTTTTTTTTTTTTTTTTTTTTTTTTTTTTTTTTTAAATTTTGATAAGCAAATGACAAGCAAATATTCATATTCCTAGACAGTCTTGCTCTATAACTTATAAGTGGGATTTTGGAAATTTCATCTTAGAACTCAAGTGGTCAGTTTATTAAAATGTTTTAACTGATTGCTGTTTGCAAACTAATCAAGTTTGCCAGATTTTGAACTTTATGTAAATAATAAATACACTGAATATAAACTTTGTTCTTCTTTGGCCTTACAACTGTTACTATTTTTACAAAATTAAATTATTTTGAAATGGAATGGTTTTTATACAACTTCATGAAAGTATTGCATTGTAAAATATTCAAGCAAAAGCATTGCTATGAATATAATAGTTTTTGAAGACATGTATACAATGTACTGTCTTGTTCAAATCCTTAAAAATGTGTCATATTTAACAGTATTATATGAAGTTTAGCATCCAAACCCTTACAGCATGATAAATGCCTCAGGATTTGTGTCTGAAATTAAAATAATAGGCCATTTTGGGGCATTAAGATTAACCCAAAAGGTCATAGTATTAGAAAGAAAAGTGTCGTTTTTCTTTTACGTCATTGTTGAAAGGTTTTCTAAAAGTTTTCTGTTAGATGCAGACTTTAATTCAAAATGAAATGAAATGAATCCAAGCAGATTTGTTTATTCATTTTTTGTTTCAAATAATCAAAACTTTGTTGGTCCTATGGTTATTTATTATAACTTGATCTTACTCTACATTTTGCTGTGTGTGAGATACGTAGTACTTATACAAAGCTTCCGTTCTTTTGCATTTTCGAAAATTTCTATACTTACAGGCATTATTATGATAAATAAAAGAAATCTGAAAGCTGGGAGGTAAATTAAAAAGAACATAATTTTTTTTCGCCGATTAAAATTGTGACCGTTCTGCTCTTGTTGTGTCAAATTTTCAAAGTTTGAAGGCAAACACTACCATCCCCCTTCCAGAGGGATACTTTGTGCATTGACAGCTTTGTTTGATTGTGCTAGAATAAAATCAAATCCTAACTTTGGAAAATTCCTTGATTTGAACACTATAACTATATGATACTATGCATGGCAAAATTTGTCATATCATGAATCTCTTTGTATGGTAACAGTTTGTTTACTAAAATACTTTTAAAAATTGTTTTATTATTATTGTTTGAAGAAATTCTTTTTTTCTCTTATGTATGATAGTGTTTTTTGTATTGAAAAAGTGATTCAGGAATGTATTGAAAATACATATATTATGTACATGTACATTAACAATTATATTTTGGTTTTAACAGAACATAAAATCCTGACCAATGTTTGAAATCATTCGCTGTTTTGTTTTTTTAAACCTGATCTGTTTGTTTTTGTTTTTTGTTTGTTTTTTTCTGTTTTTTTATGTATATATAATGTTCAGCATTTTTTTAAATGAAAAGTAAATTAAAAGAAGGGTATTAACGCATTATATCCTTTTTAGTGTTGTCAATTCATTTTACACTTCTGTCTTTCATTGTTGTTATTTATCATATAATCTTCCTATTTATAAATTCAATTGTTTATATTTGTTACTATTAAAATGTTGCCTTTTTATTATAAACGTAACTTAGACTTGTTTCTTTTTATTGCGCGATTTATTATGAGTGGATTTCAGAAGAAATGGCAAATGCTAATGAGATCACTTGAAACGAATTTGAAGATGAGGAGGGAAAAAAATAAATGCCTTCAAAAAATGTCCTTTAATTATTTCAATCAACCGAATTCTAAAAAAAATTGAATTGTTGGAAAATTGATTAAAAGCTTGAATCTTAAAAAGGGGCATAACTGAATATAAGCTGTTGCAGCTCTTTCCTTCCCCTGTTCTAAATCACTACCAGTATCACTCAGTGTCACTGTCAGTACCACAATTTCTTTGTTAGTGCATGATAACCCTTTTTCTTTAGAATAAATAGTTTCATTTTGTAATAATGCATAGGCTGATAGCTTATTAAGGTCACATAATTATTAGGTAAGCCTTCGGCAGTTCAGTATTTACTTTGAATTAAGAGACTCAAACCAGTACGACTTTGATTATTAGCGTCAAATTTAACCAATATAAAAGAAGGGAAAGAAATCAGTATTTCCCATTGGGAAAATTTGGTTAGAATTTTAAATGCATTGTGGCCAGACTTCTTTGAAGTATTCATTGTGGTTCCTATAGAGGATTTTAGGTTAAAATACAGATGAATTACTATACATTCTTCTTCACTCTCTTTTTTTTCTGTCCATAATTAGTAAATACTGGGGTAGTTTATATTAAACTATAACAATGTGTTATTGGCATTCAAACACTGCCTCAATATAAATTACAAAGTAGATGAATTGCTAAACATTCTTTTTCACTCTCTTTTTTTCTGTCCATAATTAGTAAATACTGGGGTAGTTTATATGTTATTGGCATTCAAACACTGCCTCAATATAAATTACAACGTAAATTACAGTAAATTACACAGTATGAAACAGATCTAAGTCTCGAAAAGGCGAAAAAATATAAGCCTAGTTTGGTTCCCTACCGGTTGGTTCGGTGTCAGTATAAATTATAATCGAACTGACTAAGAATGGACTAATGGTATCACCGTACTGCCTCTGTGTGGCCTTACGTAAAATGTTCAGACATTATTATTGAGACCTGTCCACAATGTACGCTAAATAGCGCTGGCATTCAACGCTAAGCGACTCCAACTTTCCATAGAGAGAGACGTTTTCCAAAACGTTTTGTTTTTATTTAACTGATGTTTTGAAGTTGATGACAACTTTTAACTAAAAGTATCCTTTTAGTTTACTAGGTCTGTATTAATTTTAAATGTGGTTGCAAGTTGCAAATTTGTTTCTTAACCTTAGTGTGAATTCTCTATAAAAAAACATTTAAGCACTTCAATAGACCATTCATCAGAAAATTACCTGTAGTAAAAAAAAAGACATGTGTAATTATAATTATGTTTTTAATATGTTGTTATTGTTGTTTTTATAATAAAAAAACAAAGTTGGTTGAATAATTAAAATAAAACCTGGCTGAAATGAATCATTGTGCAAAAACAAGTTCACAATAACCATGGTAAACCCAGTCTTATGAGTACGAGTATAAACCTAAAGTTTACTTACAAATTTCCCCATTTCACTGGCTCAATATTATGATGATATACAAAAGAAGAGACTAAAAAATGATTCTAGTAAACCAAATACAAAGCAGATGTGCATTGTTAATCTGTTATATATTTGGTAGATAAGTTTACGTCATTCTACATTGCCTGTATTAAGTTCAAAGCTGAGTATTAACCATGTTTTATTACACTTTATCTTTTCTTTTTAAGAGGTGTCCAAAAGCAAACATATTATTAATGTACAATTTCTGCAAATCCCAAATTACGTGGTATAGAGCCAGTATGAGAAATATCAAAGTGACTAATGGACTATTAATACATGTAGAAGGATTTAAATGACATTTTAGGGTTTCAGATAGTATAGTTAAGTTTCTGTCATTCATCGCTTATATTTATTTCTGAACTAAATGCTTTATTATTACAATTATTCTTTTTTTTTTCAGAGCAACAGCAAACATTATATATTGTAAAATTTCGACAAATAACAAAATACATTCTGTAGAGCCGGTATGACTAATATTAAATTGAATTATGAGCATAAATAAAAAAGGCATCATGATCTATTTGAAAGATTTAAATGATATTTTAGGGTGTCAGATACTGCCATTGTATTCCAAAAGGACCTAAGTGCCATTGGCTAGTTGGCGTTTACGTTCTTTTATCATATGAAGGCAGGACAGTGCAGTTAAGTTTATGTCATTCTATATTGCTTTTAATTAGTTCGAAGCTGACCATGAAGAATGTTTTTTTACAATTGATTTTTTTTTCAGAGATGTCCAACGGAAAACATTCTGTAATATACAATTTTTTTTTTACAAATAAAAAAAAACAACACATGCTGTATAACCAGTATGACATAGTCGAGTTGGTTTAATGCCCAACGTCATCACTATATAAGTACATGTATGCTATATAGCGGGCTGGTCTGACAAGTTTATGTGCTGTTAGTGTTACACACGAGATAGGGCGGGGATACCATGACTCATGTCTCAGCTGGTCACATGCATGTAATACTAACACCCATCCAACCAATCGCAGTATGACTAATATTAATTTACTTTACACAAAAATATAATCTATTAGAAAGATTTAAAAGACAATTTAGTGCGCCAGACAGCATAGCTCGTAGTGCTCTCGACTAACAAGTAGAAGGTCCGAGGTTTGAATTTCCGATAGCCTATTGTGTCATCTCCGTACACTCTATGGGAAACTTAAAGAAGCTGGATTTTTTTAAAGTTGACAATCACGTTCTTAAAATAGTAAGGGTAAAGGGGGGGGGGGGGGCGAGCGCTGGCTTAAGTGGTAGAGCGTTCGTCTCCAGATTGGGAAGTCCGCGGTTCGAATCCCGCGATTGGTCAAAATCTAAGCGTACATAACTGACCTCTCAGGTCAAAATACAATTTGTCAGATTTGATCCCCTGTAAATGTAACTTATTGGGTTAGTATGTTGTGACCGGCTGAATAGAGTCCAGATCTCCCCGCTCTGTCTCGTGTGTGGGAGAACTTCATCCTTAGGGCCCGTCTACAATATAGACTGTATAGTACCCACGTTGGGCATTAAAGAAAAATTAACTCGACTTAAAATGAAGTATGAGAAGTACAGGGCACAATGCAAGCATTGTTTATGAATATGGTTTAGTTAAAGTCCGACTTCGAGTGATGGTGTTTGTAATTATCGTTGTACCTCCAAATAAGAGCTAATCTCCATCCATAACAGTATTAACACCTACCTTGGGTTCAGTTCAAACAAAAACGTAGTCCGACCAAAAGTCGCTTTTTCAATCAGAATACACAAATGTACATTATTATAGTTTTATCAGGTCTGTGCGCGAGAACATGAGTTATTTGATGTTTAATGATGTTAAATCCTTTTTTTATTGTATTGACTTTATTTTATTTTAAATTGCTCAGAAGTGAACTGTTTATGAGAGAGTGGGGAAGAGGGAAGGAAGCAAATTGTGTAGGAAAGATAGAGATAGATAGATAGAAAGAAAGAAAGACAGAGAGAGAGAGACAGAGTCACACTGAGAAAGAGAGCGGGAAGGGGCAGACGGATAGTTTGTGTGTTTGGGAGCCCCGTAGAGAGAGAGGGAGGGGTAGAGAGAGAGAGAGAGGGGG